>JAMKCH010006220.1:0-84950 GCA_023653785.1 Ophioderma brevispina
AGGAATTTCGCATATCCAATGTACCGTTTCAGCAATACAGCATACAACATATTTAATTAGATCAATGCCCCTTTCATCAAATGCCTGGGTCAATTGCAGCCAGACCTGATCAGAAGAAAGACTGAGTCAAGCCTCATATGGGGTGTACACAGTCTGGTATTGCATAAGCATCGCCTATGACCAGTGCCTATGGGGTGTACACAGAATATTGATCAGTGGTCAGAAAGTGGTCATTTTGGCCAAAAACCTTATGAAAATCTATGAAATTTATATTCTCCTTCAAATAAGTGGCCCTTATCATGACCCTTCACCTTTGGTCAGTGCATAAGGGGTGTACACAGATATAGGATCAGTGGTCATCTAGTGGTCATTTTCACCATTTTGGCCAATACACATGGAATCTTCTTTCTCTGACAAATAAGGCGTGCTGATTACTACTGTTGTGCACATTCGTCGCCTATGGTCAGCAAGTGTTCAATTCGGCCATTTTTGACCAAAATCTTATTAAAATCTCTGATTTTTTATTTTCTCCAGCAAATAAGTGGCCCTTATCATGACCATTATGGATATGCTTTACTTATGGCCAGTGCATATAAGTAGCATCATTTTCAGCGCTTCGATCTAGATGTAGCAGCGCTTTATAAGTATTATGTATGTATGTATGTATGTATGCATATGGGGTAAACACAGCTTTTTGATCAGTGGTCATCTAGTGGTCATTTTGGCCAATATACATGAAATCTTCTCTGACAAATAAGGTGCACTGATTATGACAGCCGTGCACATTCATTGTCTATGGGCAGTGCACATATGGTCTACACAGAATTTTGATCAGTGGTCAGCAAGTGGTCATTTCGGACATTTAGGCCAAAATCTTATGAAAATCTATGATTTTGTCCTGCAAAATGTCAGTGTATATGGTGTGTAACAGATTTTGGATCAGTGGTCATTTAGAGGCCATTTTGGCTAATACACATGAAATATTGCTGTTTTGACAAATAAGGTGCTATGATTACAACAGTTGTGCAAATTTGTGCCTATGGTCAGTGCATATGGGGTGTGCAAGGAATTGTGATCATTGGTCAGCAAGTGGTCATTGTTTTTCAATTTTGGCCAACATATGTGATCATTCTCCACAAACATCTGGTATGGATAAAATTGCATAGCTAAAAGTTTATTCAACCACATTTTTTCCAATGCACACAAACCCGTTGTTCTCTAACAAATATGGCGCGCTAATTATGACAGTTACATATATACATTGAATGCCAGTGGTTAGCGCATATAGGGTGTACACAAGATTTTGATCATTGATCAGCAAGTATAGTATCCCTAAAGTAAGTTTCAACTGTGAAATTTTTTTAAAGAAGCTGATTTCAACTGATTTTGGTAGGTACGGGTGTCAACATTTACCAAAAAAAAAGTGAGTTATCGTAGGGGGTAGGGAAATTGGTTTTTCGGGAGTCAAAGGTCAATAACAGGGGTCAAATTTTGAAATTGATCCAATCATGTTGAAAAGTATACCAAGTTAATAGTTTAATCATAAGGATTCCAAAAAGGTATAGTTTGTACTATCTGTGGCCGAAAGTTTTGGAGTTATAGGCTAAAAACAGCAAAAATCAATAAAAAGGATCATTTTCAGTTATACAGGGGTCAAATTTAAAAATTACTCCGATTTGGACAAAAAATGGTGCAAATTATAGATGGAGCTCATAGGATAAAAATAAGGAATAGTTTTGAGTGTCTTAAATGCTTACTTACCGAAGTAGGGGGGAAACAAGGTCAAGCCCCATTGAATGCAATGGATGTTGACCTTTGGTGCCCCCTACATTGGGAACTAAGCATTTAAGACAGTCAAAACTATTCCTTATTTGAATCCTATGAGCTCCATCAAAAATCGGCACCATTTTTTATCCAAATCAGAGTAATTTTAAAATTTGACCCCTGTACAACTGAAAATGACCGTTTTTATTGATTTTGCTGTTTTTAGACTATAACTCCAAAACTTTCGGCCACAGATAGTACAAACTATACCTTTTTGGAATCCTTATGATCAAACTATTAAACAAAATCTTATGAAAATCTATGAAATTGATTTTTTCCAAGTGGAGGTGGAAGGGCTGGATCCGACATTGATAAGTGGGACAGTAGGCCTTTGTACAAATCATGGTGGGGAGTGGGGGGACATTATATCATGCGGTGCAGCCGCATGATATATTGCCTTCTCTCGATTTCTTTACACAGCCGATTGCAAATCGGCTGTGTTCTGTTTTACTAGCATTCTTCTTTAATGGCTTGACCAATAGTGACCAGATTTGCACCAAATGACCGCTCAGTAAACCATCACCTGTCACATGACTGACCTACATCTGACCTTTGACCTCGTCACAGGGGTCAAATGTCATTTACTTGGCAAAAATATCTTCTTCTACAGGATTATGCCGATATCAACTACACTTTTTCAGAGGAACCACTGACCCATGCTTCATATAGGGTGTTCAGGGATAAGGTGTCAAAGGTCATTAAGGGGGTCATTTCCGGTCTGAAAGCCAAAATATGCCATTTAATTGGCAAAAATATCTTCTTCTACAGGATTATGCCGATATCAACTAAACTTGTTCAGAGGAACCACTGACCCATGCTACATATAGGGTGTTCAGGAATAAGGAGTCAACGGTCGTTAAGGGGTCACTTCCGGTCAAAAACCAAAATACTGAAAACATTCAAAAATTTTTATCTCAAAAATAAACATAATCAGAGTGACATGACCTTCAGATATGCATGTATATTAGCCGATGTATGCAAGGTATTTTTATTTTTGGGGGTCAAAGGTCATTTACAGGTCATTTCCGGTTTTGAGCTAAATATATTAAAACATTTCTATCGCCAGAACTATGCAAAGCAGAATTTTTTTATTTGAACTGGAACAATGCATTTTTGTTGTGTACCTTAGGTTTTTTATACCAGGATCAAAGGTCATTAAGGGGGTCAAAAGGTCAATTTTGACAAAAAATGCTAAAAATAAGACCAAATTGGCTATATTTCAGCCTATAGAAGACAGATAAAACCCATTAAAGCAGCTTCAGATCCTTCACCAAAATTGTGCTCGACATGGGGTCATGGGTCATATTTACCATCGGCTGTGTACCAGTGGCCTCTGGCCACATCACTTCTAGTTACCTAGCAGTGTGCTTAGCACGGCTAGGTCCTGTATTTGCGCGATTTCTTTCTTTCTCATACGCGGTATACTCAGATTGGGGTCAATGGTCACGTAACCGGAAGTAGCGGCCACAAGAATCCTTAGACCGTCCTTCATATAGGATGTAGACAGATAAACGATCGGAGTTTATTAACATTCAAAATGGCGGCCATATCTAATTAATATGCAAAAATGCTATATCTCAAATACGATAAGACTTGGATAAGTGATGTCTGTGCAAAGTTGCGGATAGAGTTGAGACGAATCATATGACAGAATATTGGCTCCAAGGGTCATCTGTAAGATATGCAAATGAGCTAATTAATATGCAAAAACACTATAACTCATCAACCAAATTAGGTATAAATGTCATATTTGGTCACAAGAACAACTGGATAAAGCTCTATTATCCGTGCTCACAACATGGGGTCAAAAGGTAAAATGGGGTCATCTATGGGTCAAATCTGAAAGAAGCTTATTGACTAATCTAATTGTGCCATCATGATGGCATCGATGAATTATGAAAAAGTGTCCACAGTGACCCCCCGCCTGTGATCTACAGTTTAGGGGTCAAAGGTCAAAATATGCCAAATATCAAAATTGCCCATATTGCAAAAATACCATATACCATTTTGTAGGGATTAATGAAAGATGAAATAAAAGTCTACAGTGACCCTGTTATGTGACCAATGGTTAGGGGTCAAAGGTCAAATTACCAAATGCGCAAAAATTCCACGACTAAGGTCCGTGCTCTTTGAGCACAAAAATGTCTAGTTCTTCTTCCGATTCTTCTTCCGATTCACTTCAAAATGCTACTAGTGATCAGCAAGTGGTCATTCAGCCAAAGTGTCCCTTAACATGACACTTAAACAGATGTTTCGTCTAGTCAGCAAATGATCATTTTATCATTTTGCCTCTAGTTCTTTCTTTCTTTGTACCTTGCTTTAAAATGCTACTAGTGCCAGATGCTTGGTCAGAGTGCAACAATAATTAGCTACAAGAACCCCCGACCCAAGGTTCATATAGGGTGTTCACAGTTTGACCATAGGGGTCACGTAGGGTCAATAGCAGTCGCGCTAACACCCTTTTCCCTACTTCTCCCACAGTTCACATCTGCTATCGATGCCATTTGGTCACATTGCCAGATGCTTGGCCATATGGGGTGTTCACAGATTTTCAATCCAAAGCCATTTAGGGGTCAAAAAGGGGCAGTCTCTCTAACCCCTCTTAATATTTCAAAATGCTACTAGCGTTACACAGTTAACGTGATCTTACCAGTCTTCATCGGAATAACCCCTAACCCAAGTGCCATACAAGGTGTTCACAGATTGGGGTGAAAGGTCACACAGGGGGCATTACAGGTCAGTCGTGCTTACCCTCCTTTTTGCTGTTTCTGCCACAAATCAATTGATATAATCACTAGACTTGGTCAGAAGAACCGCTGACCCAAAGTCCATATGAGATGTTCACAGAATGTGGTTAAAGGTCACGCAAGGGTCATTACAGGTCATGTCGCACTAACCCTCCTTTTTGCTGTTTTTGCCACAAATCAACTGCTATAATCACCAGTCTTGGTCAGAAGAACCACTGATGCAAGCCCCATATGGGGTGTTTACAGATTGGGGTCAAAGGTCACGCAGGGGTCATTACAGTTCATGTCGCTCTTACCCTACTTTTTGTTGTTTCTGCCAAAAATCAATTGCTATAATCACTAGACTTGGTCAGAAGAACCGCTGACCCAAGTCCCATATGGGGTGTACACAGATTGGGGTCAAAGGTCATGCAGGGGTCATTACAGGTCATTCTGCGCTAACCTTCCTTTTTGCTGTTTCTGCACTAGACTTGGACAGAAGAACCGCTGACCTAAGGCCCGTATGGGGTATTCACAGACTGGGGTTAAAAGTCACACAGGGGTCATTACAGGTCAGTCCCTCTAACCCCCTCCTTGCTTTTTATGCCACAAATCAATTGCTATAATCACCAGTCTTGGTCAGAAGAACTTCTGACCCAAGGCCCATATGGGCTGTAGACAGATTGGGGTCAAAGGTCACGTGGCCCAATTAAAGGGGCATTCTTTGAAAATCTATAAATTCCTTCTAGCGTCACAAATCACTTGCTATAATCACTAGAGTTGGCCAGAAGAAACACTACCCTAAGGCTCGTATGTGGTGTATACAGCCTGGGGTCAAAGTTTGTCAGCAAATTGCCACCGCATGATATACTCATGCTTTCTAAAGCACAATCGATGTCTAGTTATATCATGCGGCTCTCGATTTCTTTCTTCTTTCTTTCTTTGTTTGTACCTTGCTTCAAAATGCTACTAGTGCCAGATGCTTGGTCAGATAGCATCGAGAATTGGCCACAAGAACCCGACCCAAGGTTTCACAGTTTTACCATAGGGGTCACTTGGGGTCAATAGCGGTCACTGTCGCGCTAATCGTTTCCTACTTCCCCACAGTTCGCCATGTGCTATCACTAGCCATTCGTACAGTGACTGCCAGATTCCTGGCCATATGGGGTGTTCACAGAGTTTGAAATCCAAAGTTTAACGTTATCTTGACCAGACTTTTTCGTCGGAATAACCCCTCCCCCCAAATGCCATACGGGTTTTCCCAGATTGGGGTCAAGGTCCCAGGGGTCATTACAGGTCAGTCGGCTCTTACCCTTTTTGTTTTCTGCCTTTTCTGCCACATCAATGGCTATAATCACTAGAACTGGTCATAAGAACCGCTGACCCAAGGTTCCATATAGATGTTCCAAAATGTGTTTTAAAGGTCACGCCGGTGGTCCATTAAAGTTCATGTTGCGCTAACCCTCCTTTTTGCTGTTTATGTATTCCAACAAGTCAACTGCTTTAATCACCAGTCTTCGTCAAATCCGCTGAATCCAGCACCCCGTATGGTGTGTTTACAGATTGGGGTCAAGTCCCGCAGGGTTCATTACAGGTCATGTCGCTCTTACCCTCTTTTGGTTGTTTCTGCCACAAATCATTACTATATTACTAGACTGGTCGAATAACCCCTGACCCAAGCCCCATATGGGGTAATTCACATGCTGGGGTTAAAGTCACACAGGGGTCATTACATGTCAGTCCCTCTAACCCCTCCTTTTTTTTGGGCCGTTTATGAAATGGCCACAAAATCAATTCTATAATCACCAGTCCTTTGGTCAGAAGAACCGCTGACCCAATGCACATATGGGGTGTATACAGATTGGGGGTCAAAGGTCCTGTGGGCCAATTAAAGGGGCATTCTTTGAAAATCTATAACATTCTTCTAGCACCACAAATCACTTGCTATAATCACTAGTTTTGGCCAAGAAGAACCTACCCTAAGGCCCGTATGTGGTGTATACAGCCTGGTGTCAAGTCGTCAGTGTCAGCAACTTGCCACCGCATGATACTACTCGTGGCTTTCTAAAGCACAATCAGTTGCTGGCTAGTTTGATATTGTGTCCCCCCCCCCAAACACAGCAAACCAGTTCTCAAACGTTATGTCACCAAAGATGTAGCTACATTGGGCAGTGGTGGGCGGCAGAGCCCACCCACCACACAGCTTCAGAGCCCCATCACTAAACTCATTTTAACAAACCTCTAAGCCCCCACTCAAAGAGCAGAAATGATAATTTAACCATTTTAACACACAAATTTTTGCAATATTTTAGGCTAACATTGTGGATCACCTTTTCGGGACTGTCTTGTTAGGCCCCCCTTGACGTTATTGACCCCCTAACCTCATGAAAAAAGAAACTGCTATGCGTCTACGTAGAATTCGCCCGGCGGTGCAGGTATTGTCCTCTCCTGATGGCGCACTACAGCACTAAACCCTGATTACAGGTGGTGCAGGAAGCCCATTTCCCAGGCCCGTTTCTGACAAATTTGATGACAAGTCGCATTCACATTCCTACAAATTACGGAATAAACCGCATCAATAGTATTATGGGCTTTAAAAGGATATTCCGTAATAAATGACGGGTTACAGTTAATTGGCTAAAAAATTGGTTACTACCATAGGTCCTCTCCTCTTTTCTATTTGAATTTGTTTTTGGTCATTTTCCTATTTTAGGTCATTTTTAATAGCTAGTGCTACTGAATAAAGCGCATACTCCCCTAAATTGCACTTTATTCCGTCAAAATACTAAACTAGTTTCCTAAAATTTAAAATTTGGGGGCCACTTCCCGATCTTCCCCCACCCGGTCCGAACTTATTTATTTTCTTTCACGGCCTGTGCTGGTGGTATAATTTTTTATGTCTAGCTTTTTATCCCACCGCGCATTCCTTCCTTCTTTCCTTAACCTCTTACCCCCCCAAAACTACTAACCCCTCTTTGCTGGTATAAATTACCCCCAAAAGAAATCCCCTTTTCTTGTCCCCGGACGGTGTTAATTATAATTTGTCACCTATTGAAAGCCTTATATATACTCCTGTTATACCCCCCGTTCCATAACATTCACTGTACTAAAGTATAGAATCGGGGGGTATATAAAAACAGATTATATAATATAGGGCCCGCTTAGCATCAAGCTTATATTATACTCCTGTTATAACCCCCGTTCCTAGACAATCGCTGTATAAAAGTATAGCAGGGGGGTAAACAGGAGTATTCTAGGTCCGCTTAGCGGTCAGCGTATATGTATACTCCGTTTATCAACCACCCGTTACATAGACAATCGCGTATAATAGTCTAGCACGGGGGGTATACACAGGAGTAATGTAATATAGCATCGACATAAGAAGTTTTATTAATAACCCGCCGTAGGACGAGAAAAGGGATTTCTTTTTGGGGTTATTTAAAGCAAAAGAGGGTTTAGTAGTTTTTGGGGGTAGAAGGTTAAGAAAGAAGAAGGAATGAGCGGGTGTATAAAATCTAGACATAAAATATTCTACCACATCACATGCCTTGAGAATAATAAGTCGGAAGTTAAATAAGGTAAAGAATGAGGCCGGAGTGAACAGGAAAAGCCGGTGGTATACAATCGAGACTAAACAATGTTAAACCACCCGTTTCATGGACCATTTGCAAAATGAAGTGAGCGGGTGGGGTAAGATAGGGAGTGGACGTATAGGCCTAAATCTACTAGTAAGAAAAAATGCAACTTTCTAATATTTAGGGGGTTTATTATTCTTTACGGAATAAAGCGCATACTCCATTAAACCGCTTTATTCCGTCAAAATACGCGCTCCAATTAAATAAGGTGTATAGGCCTATAGCATTCGTACTTTAACTTTTAAGCACGCGTGCTTTATTCCGTTTAACAGCTTTTAACCGCGAAAGTGTTAAGGATATTGGTCTATCTATTTTTCAGTAAGCTAGGGGGTCAAATTGTGACGTCCTATTTTACGGGGCTTCAAACAAGATATTGCCACCTTTTCAATAGGGGCCAATTTATGGTTACACATAAATATGTATATTTTGTACCACCTACGAAAATTGGTTTTGGAGTTGTAGGGTAACAAGGCGGTTCTCGAACTACAAGTGTCACCTGGTTGCCTGATCACTTGCTTTATGATGAAGTTGGCAAATGATGATTAGAAAGAGAACAAAATGCACTGGAGAGAAGTGTTATACAAAATGACCAAGTTTGAAGTAATATCGGGCATAGTGTTTAGCCAGGAGAGCATTTTAAACGAGAGCATCAACGATGCATGTAAACCCTTGCTTATTATACAGCAGGTATCTACATCCTGTCTCAAAAAACTTGTACAAGTGAAAAAGTGTCCTCTTTGCCAATTACAAAAATATAGTTGTGACATGATACTTAAAGCGGCACTGGCACATTTTCACAAAATATGAAATTTCTTCAATTTGCTCTCAAATGATATGAGGATAAAGACATCCAGGTAATTTGTAGGCCAACTTTTAAGTTTTCCATTACTTTAATCACAAATGTGTATATTACATGAATATTTTTGACTCGTACTCACTGATATTTATAGACCGATCAAACAGTGTGCATAGCGTGAGAAACATGCATACGGCATGCATGTTCTTGTGTTAAACGCCCATTATTCGTCGTCTGCTAAATTATAACATCGTTCTGTTACACCATAAGGAGGCTGATTGGTCTTAATCATTTTGGTGAGGGCTTGTTTTGTATATAAACCCTTACAACCAGCACAAAATATCGCTTTTTTGAAAAATCTTGAGGGTGCACTACTTTTCAAATGTGTCAGTGTACTTTAAAAATCACCTTCAAAGGCACAGTCTTTTTTTCTTCGCTTTCAAATACTGTTTGTCCTGTTCAAATTGTTGTAATCTCGAGATATTTAGTGGAAACAACGAACGCTGCGGCATGGAAGGCCAACTTTTTTTTTGATGAATTGATAATCTATCCACAGGTACGTTATACTGTCCCATGCCCCTCCCTGACCAAGCACCCCACCCACTCCCTGTCGCATCCCACCATGACAGCTCCCCGTCACAACAACCAACAACACGAGCAACAACCCACACACCGATTTGTGAATGGGCCAAAAGGTGACATGAGGCCACCAAGGTGACATGATGTCACCTGTCACCAAGTCCAGGGTGGTCCCCCAACGGTCACACAAAGTCACCAAGGGTCCCACAAAGTCCACCAATGTCACCCCGCCCCTCCGCCCGCAACACCCCCAGACAGCCCCACCCCTTCGCCTCCGACGCACCCTCCTGAGACACCCCCACCCCACCCCACCAGCAGACGCACACCACCCGACCCCTCCCGATTCCACCCCCCCCCCCACCCTTACACACCCCACCCCTCGCCACTAACACCCCACCGCGCCACTAACCCCCCACCATGTTCCCCTCCCCAACACCCCACCCTGGCCCCCCTCCATACGATGCCACACAAGATGTAATTGGGGTTAACAATACCAATAGTATTTTTTTCATTGTAGCAAAGGAATTTTGCATATCCGATGTACCATTTAGCGATACAGCAATTTGCATATTTATTTAGCTATTGCATACGCTAATCCCCTTGTATCAGGAACCTTCAAGTGGCAAAGAAGATGCGCACCATAATGGATTTTTCGGCTGAAGTGAATTTGCGATTACACTGATTTTCGCATATTAATTAGCTCATTTTCATATGTAATTATGGCCCCAATATGCCCAACATCTAATCAGGTCGAAGACGTCTTTAACTAAAACACCCGCTTCCTTCCCAACCCAAGTTTACATCATTATACGCCTTAAGCAGCGTTCAAGGTCTGACTTGCGTTTGGAGGACAAGAATGAGTAAAAACGAAGTTCAAGAATGTTGAATGAAAACAACTTTTTCCGGGGTGAATTTTTGTGTAAAACTAATCTGCACTGAATCTGGGGCATTAGAAATGCAAAAGTACCATCCTCCCTTAAACGCGACACCCCAAAATACAAACCTCCATGATATCCAGAATAGGTGACGAGAGACAACATGCTAAAACCTAGGAAGTAACAAGTCCAAATTTTTTTGTCATCACAACGGCACTAATTTTGGCCAAAAGTTGGCCAAAATATGGATTATATCTCAAAATTGTGTCATCTTCACCATTTTTCAAGGGCCTAAAACAAAAACTGCATGTAATTTTACCTATAAAAGCAAAATTACATTGACAACATTTTTTAGTTGTTTTCACATCTAAATAATTTTTTTTCAACAACCCGTGTCCGCCAAACGCAGTCAGATCTTGAATGCTTCTTAAGGAACTCCAGGTAACTTGCACACCAGCCTGCGGGGAACGGTTTATCATTTTGAGACCGGCAAAATCAGCTAATTAATATTCAATGAATAGCAAATAATGCAGCCAAAAGCTACCATTAATATTTGGGCACTTCACTATTACACCCTACAAAGTGTTAAGTAAATCGGGCTAGCGTCTTAGCACAAGGAGAGCATTCACAAAAAGGTTAACCAAAATGTCCTGAAAATATTCAAATAGCTAATTAACATTCATGAATATCAATAATGCACCCAAGCTACACATAATTATTGCGGCCCCTCACTCTACAATCCTATCAAGTTTGAAGTTAATCGGGGATAGCGTTTAGTTTTCAGAGCATTTTAAAAAAGGTTAACCGAGTCATACGGATGGACATACGGACACACATAATTTGGACTAGTATGTGCCTCCATGAACATTCGTTCAGGCGACATAAAAATTACTAAAATGGTAAAAGGGTCAATCTCAATTTCTACGACCTTTAAAAAGTTGAGATTTTTATATCATCTCAACTGTTAGCTTTAGTAATCCGTGTGTACCTAATCTTGCATGCAAATTCGGTCGTATCTGTAAGAAATTCGCAATTACGTATTTTCTGTCCACAAATGGACAGAAATTACAGCATAGTGGCCTATGGGACAGTGAAAAACAAGCAATTGCTCATAACACAAAACCGCAAGATCGGGATCAACTCAAATTTTGTGAATAATCTTTCTCAAGGATATCTAGTAAAAAACAGAAGATGCTGGAATCACAAAATGCACCTTTAAAAGTTAATCTGATTATATTTTAAATACTTGCAAATTATTGCCTGAGGAAAAGGGACTCCCAAAAAGTATAGTTTTGATTATGTTAAATGTTTACTTACTGAGATAAGTGTGAAAGAAGGTCAATGCCAATTGGATTATGTTGCCATATGACCTATTTTGTCGCATAACATGATAAACTATGCATTGCAGATGCTACAACTATTCCTTATTTTGATACATTAAGGTGGAATTACCCCTTCTGAAGGCTAAAAATCAAAATTACAAATTGAATTTAAAGTGTAAAAAATTAAATATCGCAGCTTGAGAAAACAATAAAATACATAAGAAATATCACAGGAAATTTCCATTTGAGAAGTTACATTTTTCGGACCGTAACTTTTGAACGGAAACTCCGATTGATGTCAAACAAAAAGCAATAGAAAGGTATTATTCTCCTTAACTTTAATTTGTAATATTTATTTTTAGCAATCCAAAGGGGTAATTCCACCTTAAGGTAGATGAACAACTTCTTTCACTTTATACCAAAATTGGAGCAACTTCTGATTTTGACCCCTGTACAGATGAAAATTGACCTTTTCTACCACTTTTACCCTATAACTCCAAAAGCAACAGTCATAGATGGTACAAAGTATATATTTTTTTTAATCCTTATGACTAGATGGACAATATGACATACATTCCAACATGATTGGAGCATTTTAATAGTTTGACCCTGTGTAACCTTAAAGTTACAGGACGAGATTTTTTTTTGAGAACACAAATTTCTCATAAATTGCACTTGATCGGTTGTAGACCATCTACCGAGAACGTTTCAAAGGTGTATTGGACAAACAGGTACAAACGAAAATAGCAAACTTTGTTTTGAATTTGCCTGCTATTGTCCCTATAAAAAAACCATGCTTTGATTTTCTGTCGTGCATACGAAATCATCATCTTATTACATAAAGATGGTGTATACAGCTTTTTCACTTTAGGTGTGATTTAATACATTGGTAAGCATTCCAAATATGCAAAAAAAACCCCCCAAAAGTTAAAAAAAAAATTGAGGGCGCTTCTTTCTGGAAATGTCCCTGTCTCTTTATATTGGCCCTATTGAAATAGAGAGTACAAACTACCTAGCAATTACATAGAGGGTCAAACCTTTTCTGTAGTGTGGGGTGAACGATGATGTTTGACCTGGGTCCATGCACCATACAATTCGGTCACAGTGATTGTCACATGCTTGGCCACATGGGTGTTCACAGATGTTGAATCCAAAGTCATTCATGCAGCTGTTTGTAAGTCCCATTTATTGTGACAAAACCAAAATAAAACAAAAATGTTGACACACTTGAGAACTGGTTTGGATTATTTATTCTATTTGTTACATTCTTAGCATATTTTATGAAATTTCATTGCAGATTGCAGGTATAAATGATTTTTTACCTCAAAAATATAATTTCCGACAGGTTTCTATGAAGAATGGGCATATAGAGGGTGTTGTAACATACAAATCTTGACCTTTGTTGGCAATAGTCCAGGACCTGCTTAGAACCCCGCTTACAAATTCATACCTCCAAAAGAAAAGATGTCTGAGACTGATTTGGTTGTTGGACCTTTACCTTTAAGAATCACACAGGTGCTTTTTCGAACCGGCTGCGAATTCCGAAACCAAGATGGCCGCCGGTAGCCATTTTAAAATATAAATTTTAATTTTGATACCTAAAAGAATGTGTAATACCATACCTCGTTTAGGGGTGTTGGGGTGCTGGAATTCATTTCTGACATCGGTTTTTAGACCCTGCGGGGCACCCTCCGAATCCCGAAATTCCCCAACCGTACCGACCCGGACCGGACCGAACCGGTCGGTGCATTTTAGCACATTATTCCCGGTCCGGTCCGGTCCGGGATCATTTGGACGGGTCGGTAGGGCGGGCTATGTGGCTTTCGTCCGGGAAATAATTTTTAAGCTGTTAAAAAATCAGAGCACCATATATGAAAAGGTATAGCTGGGATTGTCCTGTTTTCATCTAGTTCTGCAAACCCTCACCGTCGCATTTTTCCATCGACGGTTCGACGCCTTAAGACTTAGTATTCAGTAACGGGAGTGCTCCGCCCATTTCTCAAAACTGGTTTGTCTGAAATCATTTACACTACAACTACATGCACATGACAGCATAGTTTACGAATCGCGTAAATTAATGACTTCAGTATGGATTCTAAATCATTTCAAGTTCAAAGCAAAGTGGTTCGTTATACTCTAGATTCGCGAGTTTGCCAGTTTCATATGTTTGTAATACCTATACGCATCAAGGACGGCACCATTTGACTTCAGGGGGTGTTTGGAAGTTTTTCTAAAAAAAAAAAACTTCACCCCAATTGAGCAATAAAAAAAACTTTCCCTGTTCCCTTAAAAAAAAAAAAAAGTTACCCGCACCTTATAAAAGTGTTAAAAAAAAACTTGCCTGTGGAAACACAGAAAAAAAAACCTGCCCTGTTAATTACGTGGAAATACTCTCATTACCCTAAAATTTGCAATTTTTTTTTCCGCGCTACGCCGGTTTTAATAATTACATACCTAATTTTAGTGTTGGGCTTCTCCTCTCCTGGCTTTTGAGCCCATTGTCATTGAACGTTTGCGACCAATCGTGTACTAACCTTTACGCATGCATAAAACGACCTGTGCACCAACTTTGTATGTTGTTTCTTCACAAATTAGCCTTACACCAGTTTTTCAGTCTTGCCTCAAAGTAGGCCTTATTATTTATTTTTATAATAAAACTTGCAATTTTAAATTGGGTCCATCAACTATTAAGTAGAAATTTAAATATGCCTTGAAAACTAATACTCCAAAGTTTCGCCCCGCACCCACACCCGCGCATCGCTTATGCGGCACATGGCTGATTGCGGCACAAGGCATCAGGAAAACAATTTGATTTTTCTTTTCACACACAGGTTGGCATGCATTATAAAATTAATAATTGTTACAATCAAATTTGCATGAGAAAATGTGTTTTTGGAAGTGACATTGCAAGGGTTCCGCACTTGGCCGCACTCACACCCACATCTTGATATACGACTCCACATGATCCATTAACGTAACACTTTGCATAACAAACTGTTAGACCCATCACTGTATTTTACTTTTTAGCTATAAATTGTTTCTATCACATTTGCATGTGAAAATGTGTTTTGTGGGGGGGGGGGGGGGGGGGGAAGCAACATCGCAAGGGTTCCGCATCGAAGGGGGACACCCCCCCCACCCACCCCGCCCTTTATAAATATTCTGTAAAAAACAGCGTTTTTAACCTGTCGTCGTCTCTAAACGTGCAAAATACTGTAAAAAGGGACTCGAAACGTGCAAATAACTGTAAAAAACGTTGTTTTAATATTTTTAACAGTGCAGACAGTTGATATACAACTCCTGCATGGCACGTCATGTTAATTAAAACAAAAACTTAACCCATCAACTATATTTTACTTTTTTAAAACTGCTGATCATACCTATACAATTAAGCATTATTTCAGTTGTTCTCTCAAATTTGCATGGGAAAATGTGTTTTGGAAAGCTTAATATACAAACTCTCGAAGACACTGTTATGTTAATATATACTTCAAACAAAACTTAACCCATCAACTATATATTTTACTTATACCTATGTTAATAAGCATAAAAGTCAAATAATATTATATAAATTTAAGTGAACCAACTTACTCAAAGTTGTTCTATCAAATTTGCATGGGAAAATGTTTTTGGAAAGCGAACTATTCCAAGGGTTCCGCGCTTTGCGCGGGAGGGGGTATCCCCCTCCACCTCACCCATCCCCAACAGCTTGATAAACGATCTCGAAGAACATTTTATAGTGCTTACTTCAAACAAAATTTAACCCACCAACTATATATTTTACTTTTTTAAAATGCTGATCATACAGGTCTATAATTATAATCATTAAAGCATAGACACATGTTGAGTGAACCACTTACTCACGTGTTTCTAAAATTTGCATTGGGAAAGGGGTTTTGATATTGCCAGGGTGTTGCGCGCTTCGCGCAGGAGGTGTGGCACCCCCTCCCGCACCCAAGACCCGGACAGCTGGATATACAAACTCTCCATGAACATTTTATAGGCTTATTCAAACAAAACTTAACCCATCACTATATATTTTACTTTTAAAACTGTGGATCATACCTATACAGCCATTATTGTCCCCATGCGAACGCGTTCGAACGGGTCTATAAAATTTAGTCAGGACCTGCTTAGAACCCCGCTTACAATTCATCCGCAAGAGATTCTGAGACTTGATTTGAGTTGGGTTGGACCATTTACCTTTAAGCACACACGGTTGCTGTCTTCGAAACCGGCTGCGAATTCCGAAAATCCAAGATGGGCCGCCGTAGCCTTTTAAAATATCAATTTTAATTTTGATACCCTAAATATGTGTAATACCTCGTTTTAGGGGTTTTGGGGTGCTGGGAATTCATTTCTGACATCGTTTTTATCCTTAGAGGTCCATGTTACATGGTAGGAATTGGAATCCAAGATGGCCGCGCCGGCAGGCATAGAAAAGGTACACATTTTGATACTAACCTGAGGATTATGTGTTAATACAACATGTTTATGGGGTGTTTTTAGGTGCTGGGAATTCATTTCTGAAATTGTTTTTATCATTAGAAGTTCCATGTTACCTGGTATGGATTTGAATTCCAAGATGGCCACCGGCTGTCTATGTTTTAGTACACATTTTGAAAGATTCATCCTAGATTATGTGTAATACCCCTCGTTGTAATTGGTTGTATGTTGTAGGAAATCCATATTGACACCATTTTAATGAGTAGAGAACCAAAGTAGGCCAGAATTCAATGAGACCATTGATAACAATGCTAGACCATTTAGTTGTGCGCCATCTTGAAATTCAAAATGGGTGGCCGCCCCCATTACACTTTTGCTATATTCTTTGGGTCGCTGAGATTCGTAGAGGCAAATTCTACAAACACCGTTTTTAGGGTCAAAATATTCAATGACAACCATTGAGAACAATGCTGAACCATTCATTTGTGGCAGCAATCTTGATTCAAATGGCCGCCAAGAAAAATGGATTATATTACACACATTCGCCTTTGAGAGAGGTAGGAGCATGATTCTGGTGTCCTATTCCCATGTTTAAGGTGTCAAGGAATCCAAAAAGATAAAGGTAACTTTACTGGGTTCTTTTGTTTGTTGGGCATGCCTTTTGTTGATTGGTTGAACGTAATTCCCTCCATTTGGAGATAGGGCACCAAGTAATAAAAAAAACAATATAGTGTCAAAATTGAAACAAAAAGTCATATTGTGGTACATGTGAGTGGCCGGTTTGACATATTTAGAAGTGACATTTATGTCCAAACAGGGGCACAGTAGTGACATGGTTGGAAGTGACAATGTGGCAGTGACGAGTTGGCAGTGTCGGGTAATGTACCATGGTTGGTGGTGACACATGTATTTAGCAGTGTTCCTTGAAACGCATCATGACGGTAAGCTGACAATATCGATAGCGCACTTGTATTCAGTCCGTATGTACACTAGTTTCTGGGATAAGTTGAGATTTTAAGTGACATGGTATGGCTGATGGTGTCATAATTGCCAGTGACATTGCTGATGGTGTGTCATAAATGGCAGTGACATAGCTGATATGGTGTCCGCGTTGGCAGTGTCATAATTGGAAGTCACAATAGCTGATGGTGTCATAATTGGCAATTGTCATTTATAATTGGAAATGTTTTTTTTTGTTGGTGACCTAGTTGGATCACGCAGCATCAGAGTCATCGCTGTCTTCGTTCTCTGATGAAAAACAGGTGGAGAGTCCTTATCGTCTGAATCATCGTCATCCAAATCACTTGTATCAAATCTCTCTACTTCATCTTCAAGAGCTTCGAAAAGAATTGGGGCATCAACCCATAATGGTTCTAAGTGCCATAGTGTCCATCCATGTCCTGCAGTTGGAGAGGGAATGTCTACAACGGGTGTATCTGCTAGTCTCCATATGGCAACCTGATAGTTCTCTCTATTGATGTGGTTGTTGTAATGGCTGACAGACATGGCCGAGGTGCAACATACCGGTCTCACAACATTTCTCCATGATGAGAGTGAACTGAAGGCTGTCAACCATCTTGAATCTTCTCGGTCGACCTAGATTGCACATGGAAATTTTTAAAACCAGCAAACATTGTCCTTCGTACCTCCCATGCACTTCCGAGGTCTGCTAGTATGGCTGGACCTTTGGAAGCTTCATTCATCACTTTGATAGGTTTACCCTCACTTTCACCTTGAAGGCACTAGTTTTAGTATCACAATGTTTGAAGGCATGTAGGGCCAACAGCCAACATCTTACTCCTGAGTAAGACATTTCTGTTAGATTGTGATTTTTTGTTTTTCCTGTTCCAGTGTCACAGTATGGTGATGGTGAAAGAAAATGCAAAGTGTAGGAGAATGACACATATATCGCTGTCTGGCGTACGTACAAGATTCAAGAGTGTTGACAGCCATCGGGTACACGCTCATCAAGGAAGAAATGTTGTGATGACGGTAAGTATTGCACCTCGGCTGCAAAGTTTACCTTGCCCTGTTACACCAAATGTCATGCGCTACGACAAATATCTGCCGTAGAGTGAACTATCGGTTGCTATACTGGAGACGGCACTACCCGCTTGTCAGGGTTTAGACTTTCCATCTCCAATTGGAACATTGATAGACACTAAAATCGGGGCATTGAGGACCACTATGGGTTGAATGGTCAGATTCTTCCCGAGAGCTCTTGCAGATGAAGTAGAGACTGAACAGTGATCCCCACCCCGGGTAACGACGATTCAGATGATTAGGACTCTCCACACTGTTTCATCCAGACGAAGCAACACGATGACTCTGATGATCATGATCCAACTATGTCACCAACAAAAATAACATTTCCAATTGTGACACTGCGAATTATTACACCATCAGCTATGTTACTTTGAATTAGGCCACTGCCAATTATGCCACCGCCAATTGACACCATCCGCTATGTTACTCTTCCATTATGACCGGCCAACGCTGACAAACCACGGCTATGTCACTGTCAAATATGAATCAGCATATCACCTGCCAATTATGAGACCATCAACTATGTCACTTTCAATTATGGACACCACCCAGCCACCATGTCACTTAAAATCTCAACTTACGCTAGATCTAGTGTACATACGGTCTAAATAAGTGTGCACTATCGATATTGTCAACTTGCGTCATAGATGCCTTTCAGAACTTGGTAAATACAAGTGTCAACACCAATATGTCATTACCCATGACACTGCCAACTCTGTCACCGACTACTTTTTTCATTACCACTATTGTGTTTTGAGCCCTAAATGTCTCTCCTAAATATGTCAATCCATCAACTCACATCACATGTACCAAATGAATGGCTTTTATTGCCAATTCTGACACTACATTTCTATACTTGGTGTGCTCCTAGCTCCAATGGAGGGAATTAAGAAGTTCAACCAAATAACCATTGGCTGCCACAAACCAGAACCCCTTAAAGTTACCTTTGATCTTTTTGGATTCCTTGACCTGGTAAACATGGGTATAGAATGAGACACCCGAATCATGCTTCTACAACTACCCTACCTCTCTATCAAAGGCGAATGTGTGTAATATAATCCCCATTTTTGGCGCCCTTTTGAAATTCAAGATGCTGCCAAGCCCATGTATGGTCCAGCATTGTTATCAATGGTGTCATTGAATTCCTTGACACTAAAAACATGGGTGTATAGTCAGACACCAGAATTGTGCCTCTCTACGAATCTCAGGGAGCAAGATATATGCAAAAGTAGTTAATGGTTGCGGCCATTTTGAAATTCAAGATGGCTGCAAGAACTAAATGTCTAGCCCATTGTTATCATGGTCTCATTGGTTTTGTTTGACCCTAACTTAACTTGGTTCTCTACTCAATAAAAATGGTGTCAAATATGGATTTCCTACACCTACAACCATCAACAATGAGGTATTACACATAATTCTAGGAGGAGTCTTTCATAATGTGTACTTTACATATGACACCCGGCGGCCAGCTTGGAATTCCAAATCCATATCATCTAACATGGACTTCTAATGATACAAATGATGTCAGAAATGAATTACCAGCACCTAAAAACCCCATAAACAATGTATTAAACATAATACTAGGTTAAGTCATTCAAAATGTGTACTTTTCATATGACTGCCGGCGGCCATCTTGGAATTCCAAATCCATACCATGTAACATGGACCTCTAATGATAAAAACGATGTCAGAAATGAATTCCCAGCACCCCAAAACCCCTAAAACGAGGTATTACACATACTTTTAGGTATCAAAATTAAAATTTTATATTTTTTAAAATGGCTACCGGCGGCCATCTTGGATTTTCGGAATTCGCAGCCGGTTTCGAAAAAGCACCTGTGTGATTCTTAAAGGTAAATGGTCCAACAACTCAAATCAAGTCTCAGAATCTCTTGCGGATGAATTGTAAGCGGGGTTCTAAGCAGGTCCTGGACTACAAATATGGCAAGATTCCCACAATGATTTTAAAATTGTTCTTAAAAGAGACAGCTGTGTTCAGGGGTCAAAAAGGGGCAGTCTCTCTAACTCCTCTTAATATTTCAAAACACTTCTTGTATTGCAAGGGGAACCTAATCTCAATGCAACCAGACTGTCAGAAGAACCCTTGAACCAAGGGTATTATAAGGTGTGTGTATATTGTTTAAAGTGTATAAACTGGTTTAAATCTTTATTTCTTCACGTTTTCCCTTTGTTTATTGCCTTTTTTTTCTCAAAATTGTTTGCCTGAAATATACCTTTTTTACAACCACGTGGTAACGTAAATACAACGTTTGTATGATGCCATAGCTACAATGTAAAAGTTTAGTCAGATGATTGTAATAACGTTTTAATTCTTAAAGTAAAAAACCAACAATAACGTTGAAGCTGAGATTTTACGGTGTTATTTTACGTTCCCTGCAATGGTTTCATATTTTTACGGCTCCAGTTATTTTACGTTCTGCATGTAGTGAGTCCAGCTGCCAGTCAAATGCCTGTTTTTTTACAGATTTTTAACAGTGCAATATCTCCAACCCTAAACTATTTCAAAATGTTTATTATACAATTGGCTTGATCTTAACTAGAGAGAAATACTCCTGACCCAAGTGTCACACAGGGTATTAACAGAGTGGGATGAAAGGTCACACATGGGTCACTACTGGCCAGTTGCTCTAACCCTCCTTATTGCTCTTTCTCAGATGGTTGTCAGGTGTCATTCCATACGAGGTGTTAAGAGATTTCGACTACATGGGGTCAAAACAATCACTCCCTCTAACCAAAATCATAGGCAAGGTTTTGAATTGCACACGTTTCCAATCTTATCCAGGATTATTTCCACATATACGCACATGTTTTGATGACAAGCAAAATTTTTTGAAGTGCCTGGGTGTCTTAAAAGAGAGAGAAAAAAAGTGATTTTGATTCACTTATATTTCAATATAAAACATAGGCTGAATTTCGTATTTGCTCATATACGAAATTGGAAATTTCACAATTTTTGTACCAAAGAAACATTTCTCAGCTTAACCCTTTTAGATGGGGATATTTTTGATGGAAAGCTTTACATCAGGGCAAAAATCTGTACTTTCGATTTTTTAGGGACACCTGATATGTGAAATCTCTCGTTGCACCTTTAAATCTTGTTAAATTTAATCATATAAATTATGAGTGAGGAGAACTGGAAAATATTAATATGAAACTTGCAATGTGTTGTGCAATAAGCATGACTTGTCTGATTGACCTAGTTCTAAATGGATTAGATTGTGAGAACTTCCTGAGAAGAACATGTCAGAAGATGTTCGCAGTCAGACGACAATAGGAGCACAGTGTCTTATCTTCTCCATTCTAAGAACTGGACAGAGGTTCTTTGTTTACCTATAGGAAGCAAGATTGCACACCTGTTGAGGAACAATTGACTTTGTGTAATTGCTATGTCAAAACACTTCGAGCACAGGATGTGGACTTCCTTTAAACATGTTTCAGCGAACTGAAAAGATTGTGAAATGTTTGTCTTGTCTTCGCATGTTTGTTGCATCATGGGAAGTTTTCTAAAGACAAATTCTGCCAGTTGACAAGAGATTTCACCGAGTGTAGACCTCTCAAACAGAAGGTGGAGAACTTTGCATAACATTTGATTTTATAAAATGTTATTATTGATTCTAATAAAATAAAATATAATTCTGGAAAGTCGTCAGAATCGTTACAGCTGCACAAAATTTGGTGCCTTTGGAAATACAAAGGTTAACATTAGAAGACTAGCAGGATTGTGTCTCTTACCAGTGACATTCACCTTTAAAGACACTATCAGTGATTTGAAAAATATTTTAAATTGCAGGAATAGCTTCAGAGTGAAGGATAAGTCTGTGGAATCCTCATAAGTTACCTTTTCCAGCTGTAGAATTGACAGAAAAGGAAGAAAACGGCAGTGTTCCAAGATATGAGTCTCCATTCAATTACGTGTTGCAGTAGTGTCCGAACGGACAGTAATGACTAAAATCTCCGATTCTGTCCTTATTAGGTTGCTTCTGGTCTTATCATTTGCAGGGTATGTTAGGATACCTGTACTTCTTACATACATGCAAAAATCTGATTTTTGATGATTTTTTGATTTGCTGATTTAGCAAATCACTGATAGTGTCTTTAATGCACTGAGTACCTGTATGGACAAATGTTATACCATCAAGCTGCAGTTATACTTCCAGTGTTTCTCCAAGTCTACACGTTTATAAATTAATCGGCCGGTCTAGACCAAAAGGACTTTTGCGATTTCTCGAAACTAGTTGAACTGTACCAGCATGAATTGTGTCGCCAAGATTTATATGTGGACCTGATTCTACAAGAGACTGGTGCGCACCCAACAAAAACTGTGAACTTTATAATTGATGAGATGTTGTGTGTTTAATTTGATTTTTAAATAGGTAAGAAATATAATAATTGTGTGCATTGTTAATATTGTATTGCGTGTTTTTGATTCAGATCATATTTAATCTATTTATTAAAATCATTGTTTTGAATTTACATATTGGTCAAGTCAATCTTCTTACAAATCGTCATTTTGAATTTTGTTTTATGAACCACGGGAGGTTACTTTTCTGACCTTGGGTTCGTCCCGTAACAATACCAATAAATATCAAAATTAACAGGTTGTTCTGACCGATTTTTGCTGTAATCAGCCGAAGTGTTTGACCACAAGAACAAATTTCAAGCAATGCCCCTTTAAAGACACTATCAGTGATTTTTCCGAAAGAGTCAAACTATTTGAAATTTTGCAGGAATAGCTTAAAAGTGAAGGATAAGCTTGTAGAATTCTCATAAGTTACTTTTTCCAACTGAAGAATTGACAGAAAAGGAAGAAAACCGCAGTGTTCCAAGATAAGAATCTCCATTCAATTACGCGTTGTAGTAAGTGTCTGTACAGACACTGATGACTAAAATATCCGATTTTGTCCTTATTAGGTTGCTTCTGGTCTTATCATTTGTAGGGTATGGTTAGGATACCTATTCTTGTTACAGGCATGCAAAAATCTGATTTTTTAGATTTTCTAATTCAGCAAATCACTGATAGTGCCTTTAATCGGCCCATGTGATCTATGACCCAAATCTCTCTACACCCTATTTGGGCCTTGGGTCAGCAGTTCCTCTGACCAAGTTTGGTGATTATAGCAATTGATTTGACACATGAAGGAATTTATACATTACCCATTCATTGGCCCACATGACCTTTGGCTCAAATCCAAACAACCCCAAATGAGCCTTGGGTCGGTGGATCTTCTGAGCATGTTTGGTGATTATTGATCTGTGGCACAAGAAGGAATTTAGATTTTCAAAGAATGTCCCTTTAATCATCCCACTTGACTTTTGACCCAAATCTGTGAACACCCCAAATGGGCCTTGGGTCAGTGGTTCTTCTGAGCACATTTGGTGATTATAGCAGTGATTTGTGGCACAAGAAGGAATTTTAGATGTCAAATAAGTCTTTAATTCACCCACGTGACCTTTGAATGAAAAAAACCAAATATGTGACCCCACTATGGTCTTTGGGTCAGGGATTCAAGTCTTGTTGATTAATAGCAATTGGTTTTGTGGCACAAGAAGGAATTTAGATTTTCAAAGATGTCCTTTATCATCCCACTTGATTTTGGACCCAATCTTGAACACCCCAAATGGGCCGTGGTTCAGTGGTTCTTCTGAGCACATTTGGAGATTAAGCAATTGATTTGTGGACAGAAGACTTATAGATTTCAAAGAATGTCTCTTTACTCAGCCCCGTGACCTTTTAACCAATATGTGAACCGTGGACCCCAATAGGTCTTTGGGTCGGGATCAAGTCTTGTGATTATAGCATTGGTTTTGTGGCACAAGAAGGAATTTCTAGGTTTTTCAAAGAATGCCCGCTTTAAATGGCCCATGTAACCTCTGACCCAATTTGTGAACATCCTATGGGCCTTGGGGTCAGTGTTTCTTCTGTCAGTTGACGACAGCAATTGATTTGTGGGCACAAGGAGAATGATAGAGATTTTAAAGAATGCCCCTTTAATCGTCCCACATTACCTTTGCCCCCAAACTGTGAACACCACTACCTCTACACATGATAGAGCTGGTCTGATTGCCAATGAAGCAACAGGAAGTTGCTTTTTACACCGTTGCATTGGCGGGAAATCATACACCTGCCGTGCTGGTGCAATATTCACCCAGATGTTGCTATTGTTATACAACTCCTCACTTTGAAATCCAGGAAACATACTCCTGTGGTTTCAAACGGCGACTACTTCAACGATGTGTCAGCCCGCTATCCATAGGATGGCAGTTCTTCTGGCCAAGCTAGTGATTATAGCGATTGTGGACAAGAAGGATTTATAGATTTTCCAAAGAAGGCCCCCTTTAATCGGACCACATGACCTTGAACCCAAATCTCGTGAACACCCCATGTGGGCTTGGGTCAGTGGTTTTTGTGACCAGTTTTTAACCTTGTCAAAACTTAACCCTATGGAAACACGGTCACGACCACACAGGCAGACAGAATTCAGGACGGGTAGGTGTCTGCATTTCGTGAAAAAGGCAACAATAATCTGTGCAGAAATAGTTACTTTGCCAATATGCATATCAAAGTCCTTATGCAACCATCTTCTCCTCTTTGATTCCATCGCCAGTGGCGTAATCAGCTTTTTTTTTGGGGGGGAGGGGGGCTATTATTTCCAGGGGCAAGCATATAATCAGAATTTGTAATAGTATAGAACCTGTTGTTTTCACTGTAAATTAGTGCATGGCAGAAATCAGTAATTTTTTTCAGGGGGTGCAAGGGGTGGCATGGCGTAACCGGTTTTCCTGGGGGGGGGGCAAGCATATATTAAAAATTCTTTAAGTATAGTATGGCCTATGTTGTTTTCACTGTGAAATTGGGGGCACATGTGCAAAAATTAATAATTTTTCAGGGCAAAGGGGGAGCAGGGGGAAAGCTGCCCCCCTGGTATGCCACTGAGGGGGGGGGTGGGCAGATTCCCCACGAGGGGGCAAAAGTTCCCCACAAGGGGGCAAAAGTTCCCCACGAGGGGGGGGCAAGAATACCCCACAATGGGGGAGCTCCCCCCCTGCCCATCCTTAATGGTTTTTTTGACGTGTATGCAGGTTTTTTGATTCGTTGCAACAATCCCAATGAACGGGTTCGCTCTGGACAGTGTAAACATTTGTCTATATATGTAATATCTCTTGACCAAATAAGGTCATTCAACACTTTTCTAGATTTTTTTCAAACTTCTTTTCATTCGTTTCAAGAATAAATGCTAACCTTGTTTGCTAAAATATCTGCCCTGCAAAACCCCAAAGACAATAAAAACATAAAGCATCCTACAAACTAATCGTGTCAAGTCCAGTTTGGATCAAGTCTATACGCACGTAACTGGATAGAGTAATCAAGGGGCCCTCTATAGATTTTCTCATGAGAAGTTTGGATTCCTCGGCAGTTGCAATTTAAAAAACATACGATTTTCATATACATTTAACTTTTGGAATTTGGGAATTATATTTGATGAATCTACAATAATCAGGAAACCTAGTCAACCAACTGTTTCCGATTTTTAAAGGGAAAGTATTTCTTTGTTTTGGGACACACCATGGTGTACCAGAAGCATGCTGGGAAATATTCTTGTGTTTTGGGATCACCATGGTGTACCAGAAGCATGCTGGGAAATATTCTTTGTTTTGGGATTCCATGGTGTACCGAAGCATCTGGATAATTCTTTGTTTTGGGATCACCATGGTGTAATGAAAGCGCTGGGAGGAAATATTGCATTGTGGGTAAAGGTATGATTCATACCGAAAGAATTACTTTTGTGTTGTATCACAGGGTGTACCGAGATAATTCATGGGAAGGAATTGCATTATGGGGAAAAGGTATGATTTTTCATACCTAAAGATTCATGGGAATATTCAGTTAATATCTTGTGTTATTTTGTGATCACCATGGTGTCCGAAAGCATGCTGGGAAGGAAACAATTGCATAATGATTTTTTTTTTTTTTGGAAATCATTTTTGGATAAGACAATTTTTTTGATGAGGAAATTGGAATGAATTTTTTCCATATTTTTTTGGATAAAATAAATTTTTGCAAAATTTATTTTAAAAAAAAATTGAAATAATTTTTTGAAATTTTTGTGGAAAATAATTTTGGTTCAAAATTATTTTGATTTTTTTTAATGGATCTCAAATCATAAAATTTTTTGCTTTGTAAATTAGAACATTTTTTGTCCTTGGGCTAAAAGGATTTTTTTTTTTTCTTGTAAATCGGGTCAGTGGGGTCTGGGGTGATTATCGAGGGGTAAGAAAATGTTTCAGAAAACCATTTTATATGCTTGCTGTTGTAAATATGTATATAGAGTACTTCAGATAGGTGAAACATCATCATGCATTTTAGGTAACAATACCGAATTTGGCCAAGCAGGATGTGAGAATGACCCAGTGAACAATTTTGGATATAACCCAAAAATTATTTTTTCCAAATGGCCGCCAAATTCAAATGGCCGCAAATAGAGGCAAAAATGCAAATAAATTTCTAGTAACGGGGTGTCGCACGAATGGTTTGTCCTTAGATGTTCTTGATATTCTTTATTCTTCCTTCATTGCCTTTAACAACTATGCAAATGGAGGGACTTTGGGCGGTTTTTCAAGATGGCCTCAAACAATGGCCGCCATAACGCCACATACCAATAAAATAGGACAACAGCTGTAGCAATAGAAAATCACTATCGGTTCCTGAAAGTGGTGTATATTTTAATTAATTACACATGTTTGAGTGACCTGAATACTCTTGGGATAAGATTCAGACAATCACACATTAGCAATGATATTTCACTAAAACTGTAAACAAATTGCTCTAAATGAATCAAAACGTGTATGAATAAGCTCGCAATCTGCTGTAGCCTTTATGTTGTATATTATCTATATAGTGCTAACCTCCTGGTAATGGGCATGGAACCCTTTTTTTGGATCTAACCCACAACAGAGGGAAATGATAGAGTATAGCAAAGAATACAGCCTGAACAGATTGTCTTATTCCCCACTCGCCGGGACACCAGTCACAAGTGTTGAAATCATCTTGGATTTGTGTTTACTACTCACCCATCATTGTAAATGATATCCATGATCACCCAGGATTTTCCGACCATTTTGCGGTAATGGCCAACTTTCATCTAAAGAAAACCCATGCCATCTAAACCACCAATACAAATATACCTGGAAGAAATTAATGAAATTAAAATTTCAAAAAGAAGCGCCCAGACTTTGCCGACACTTTATAACTCACATCCTGAACCCCAAACTGTTGAGAAGATGGGTGGTTAATTTCAGAGACTCGATGTGTAAGCTGATTATGAAAATGTACCAACTAAAAATAGACTTCTGAAGCTTTTGCCGGAAGAAGGAAAAAAAAAAAATTTTATTTAAATTTTAAGGGAAGGAGAAGGAAAAAATATATATAAGGCAAAGAAATTAGGAGGAGTGAGCAAGTGTGAAAAGTATAACAAATCAAAAACGAGGTCAACAAAGAATTCAGGAAAGGGGCCAAACTGCGCACAGTGTTGACATTTCTGAAGCAGTAAACAAATAATTTGGCAGTACATAAATACTCGCGTAAAGACAATGGTTGGGTGTTTAAGTCTGAAAACTAACAACCAGACTGTGACAGATGACCAAGGGAAAACTGGTATTTTACAAATCAATTTCAGTGTCTTTACCAGAGAGGCGATAATCTTCTTCAAGATGCCAACAGAGTCCTTACCCACCATGCCCTGATAGACTTCTCAATCAGGGTGTAGAGAAGCACTGTTACATGGTTTAAATAGTTCTAAAACCACTGGACCGAACAAAATCCCCATAGAGTCGCTGAAAATTGCAGCCTGAAATGATCGCTCCAATTGCTGTGTTTTTTTCATCTTTAATTTACGCACACATACGATCTGGGAATACTTCCTGAAACGGCGAAGAGCAAATATTCTTCCATCTTCAAAAAGGGCTCAAAGAATGACCCAGTTCTTTAACCTGCGTGTGTTTGCAAGTTGATGGAACATCCTGGACAGCCAACTAATCAGTGTGCACATTCCTTCGAAAAATTTGTATAGCAGTTTTTGACATTTTATCACAATGGGATGCTTTTATATAGTTGGCATTGTAAAAAATGGGCTTATACAAGCCGAAATTTGTGTGGCAGTTACTTCAAAATGGTATCATTTTGCTACGCTTAAACAGGGGATTTTTTCACACTGCAACTCATGAAACATTTATCACCAAACTCATTATTTCAGACTATCAACACGCATTCAGACGTCAAAGATCATGTGAAACCCAGCTGATTGCTATGTTACACATGACTTTAGCCAAAACACATAATGAACGATAGACTTGTGATTCGCCATCCTTAGACTTTAGTAAAAGCATTTGACGTTGTACCCCACCGCAGACTACTCCAAATTTTATTTTATGGATTAGAAACAAAATGCCACTGGATAAATAATTTTGCTAACAAACCGCCGCAACGCACTGTTGTCCATGGGAATACGTCTAATTGGATGACAGTTTTAGTTGGTATCCCACAAGGCACGTCTTGGACCCACTCTATTTATCTGTGTTCATCAACGACATGACAGACTCGGTGACAGCTACAGCTCAATTGTTTCGCTTTACAAACCATCGTTGACCACAAGATGAGAAGTCCCTTCAAAATGAATGACATCCTAGTAAACTGGGCAGCAAAATGGGGCATGAAATTAAACGTATCTAAATGTAATGTCATGAGACTAACAAGGAGAAGGGACCCTGGATTAATGAATTACACCATAATGGGGGAGCACTTGAAGTCTCAAATCCACCAATATTTAGGAGTGTACATTTAAAATAACCTCAAATGGGACCGCAGAGAAAGTGACAAGTTCCTCAACTTCATCAGAAGGAACTTTTACAATAACTGTTCTCAGACAGTGGGGGAGCTTTATCAAACCTTAGTTAGAACACCATCTCGAGTACCTTTTTATCGCTTGGACCCAGTACAAAAGAAAACTGGAATCCTCATTGAAATGTTGCAAAGGAGAGCTGCAGCGCTTCGATTCATGTATTATGACCAATTTTCAAGTGTTGATGACATGAATACAAAAATGTAAATATTGGATCACAGTGGAGAAGCGAAGGAAATACATGTCTTAGTGACACCCATAAAATACTCATGTGAGTAAATAGCCTTCATCTACATACCTTTTCACTGCTGAGACGGACAGTGTCGGGACGGTTGCGAAGAGATTCGATACCCTGTAAGGTCCATATCAGGATTGTATGGTTAGGTAAGTTGAAGTGCCGGTGGTTTCCAACTTGTTTGTGTTGACTGTGGAACTATGGGCCATAGAGAGGAGTCTTAGTTTCCCCAATATACCTTGACTCCACACACTCTACAGAAATAAGTTAAATAACATTCGAAGTACTACAGGTGATGTTGCCAACAAGAACTGGTCTGTAGTTTGGTTACCAGTGGGCATGGCTTGGGTGAACGATCAGTCTCCAGTTATATGGTCTACAGACGATACATCTCTAGCCTGTGCACTTGAAAGTATCCTGGTAGGGTTTAGTGGGTGGACTGAAGCCCTCACAATCGTGTCACGTAGATTGCGGGGACGTCTTTAGGCCAAGATGGACGTTGTCAGGACATACCGCGAAGCGATCTGAGCGTGGAGAATGCGATGTTAGTGTTAACCACTACGGCGCAAGGGAGTAGACTGTGTTGAAATGTAACCACAAGTGGAAGTTTTGGGTTTTGGTATCTTGTTTCCGGTTTCTCTAGCACAGCTGTAGTCCTGGGTAGTGAGAAGGCTCTCTGCTGCTGCTGAACTCTGCAGAGCTGGTGGTCCTCTGGCCCAGTAGGCGTTTCTTCTTCTTTTCTCATCAAATTTCCTGGTGAATGGTATAGAATCTAGAATCATTAGAACATATTTGCCGAAGCAAGAGGTCCTAACTGTAAGCCATGGCCAGTCTTAAGTGGCAACGGTGGCAAATAGAGGAATGGAATACTGAGGAGTGTCGTAAGGCTTGGTATATCGATCTGTGGAGAAGGGTGCCTTCTGCTTTCTTGATGGTGAATTAAGCAATGTACCTGTTGGTGAAATATTCAGAAGTGATTTAATTTGGTTCTTTGGAAGGAATTGAATTGGTTAGTAAATGTGATTAGGCCCTCCTCATCCACTGGTCTAAGATTTAAAAAAATATATCATCGACGTATCTCCACCAAAGCCAAGGACGACACGGTGCAGCAGCAAGCATCTGCTCTTCAAGGCTGGGATATGAAAGGCAAGCCAACGAAGGGGCCATCCTCGTTCCCATACGCTGTCCATGTACCTGTACGTAATGTCCATTCATGAAGGTTAAAATTATTCTTGGGTAGTACATGCTTCATCAAAGTGGCCAAGATCATCAATATGGGCGTGGGTGGCACTTTTGGTGGCCACACTGCACACTGGCTGCAATGCCTTCATCGTGGGGAATATGGTGTAGAGGAAGGCGACGTCAAATGTCCCAATGAATGGCAAGTGCTGGAAAACCCGGTCCTTGATAGCTTCCAAGTTTTCCTGAGAAGTTTGTGTGAGCAAGAGGAATGGTAAATGCTGTCAGGCAGATTTGCATGTACATCATATTGCAATGTCGTGGAAACTGCGAGCTTATCTAAGCAGCTAGTACATTGTAATATTAAGATCAGTTAAATATAATAATTACATTGTGGCATATTAAACACAAGCACATTGGCAGACCTTAGTTTCCATTAAAATGTGGCAATTTTTAATTATTAGTGGTCACATTGGATAGATTTGGGCTTAAATTGTATTGATAAAGGCAAGTGTTACACACATACAAGAATTTAAAACAATTGTACCTGTACAATCTTAAATTTTACAGAATTTATGGCAGCCATTTTGATTTTGGCGGCCATATTGGCAAAACACTTGTAGGGGCCATCTTGGGAAATGTCCAACACACCACATTCCACCTTCTTAAAGTAAAACAGGGGTAAATTAGTTGTACTAGATATTTTATTAAGGTGATATTTTGTCATTCAGCATTTTTGGCACTCATTTTGAATTTGGTGGCCATCTTGGAAAAATTAATTTTGGGTCTATATCCTAAAATGTTCAGTAGGTTCAACTTGACATCTCTGCCAATTTTCATGCTTGTACCCCAAAATGCAGATTCCATTTGATATTATTCACCAATCTGTAGCACTAATAGTTATATCATGCGGTGCAGCCGCATGATATACTGTCTTCTCTCGATTTCTTTACAAGACGGCCCTCAGGCCGTCTTGTTCTGTTTTTGATGGGATCTTCTTACACAGTCGAGGAACTCGACTGTGTCTTTCTTTTGTACGGTGTCTTTCTTTCTTCTTCTTTCTTTCTGTCAACATGCTAATATCTCAGACATGCAACATGTCATATTGACCAAAACTAGTGACAAGGACAAGTACATACAAACTTTTGACATGACCAGATTGGTGTCAAAGGTCACGATAGGGTCACAGGGGTCAACAATGTTAACCATGCAAAAGTCTAGAATTAGCTCAAATCTCAAAACTAATACTGTCATCTTGTAGGACTTGATCAACACTACAAAAAAGTCAATCATGACTTCATCACTTGACCCATGGTTTAGGGGTCAAAGATCAAAATAATTCAAATTACGTTACACTTCAAATCACTTCACCTCCTACAGATTAAGCAACCTGATCGTGTGAGTCATGCATATGAATTAACTTGAGCCCCTTTACAAAAGGTATGGGTCAAGAGGTCAATATGGGTCATCTGGGGTCACAGAGGTCAAACATATTTACTGTAAAATTTAAAATAAGGTCAAATAGAAAATATTTTTAGCCCATCTTATAGGACTTGATGAGCGGTCAATAAAAGTCAATCATGACTTCATCACTTGACCCATGGTTTAGGGGTCAAAGGTCAAAATACATCAAATTACGTTACACGTCAAATCACTACTCCTTCTACAGATTACATAATTTGATCACGTGACTCATGTATGTGGTGTAGTTTGGCATCCCCTACAAAAGTTACTTAATGAAATTTTGATTAGAGGTCATTTTGGGTCACAGGAGTCCAAGACCTGATTTTCACTAAAAATGCTACTTCTACAAGTTCCGGTCTGAGTACTCTCGACTGTGTTCAGATCTGTACACAGATCTCGTTACAAGACGGCCTTCTGGCCGTCTTGTTCTGTTTCTGATGCGTTCTTAAGTTAGGCGGTATCGCCTAAACTTACTTTGTTCTTCCGTTTTCATTTCTTCTTCTTCTGACAATTTGCTTTTTCTCCCACATACTTGATCGGATTTAATTTAAACCACAATTGGTCACAAGCATGGGTTTGTTGAACGGTTCGAACGAAAAGTTATGCTTGTTGGGTCAAAGGTCACGTCGGGGTCACAGGGGTCAAAGATATTTACTGTGTGTAAAATTTAGAAAACAGGTCAATAGAAAAATATGTTTAGCTATCTCACAGGAACTGAGAGAGGTCAATAAAAAGTAATCATGACTTCATCACTTGACCCATTGGTTTAGGGGAAAAGGTCAAAAAACTTACTTCAAAAATTTTGAAGTTTAACACTTAAAATGCTACTCCTACTACAGATTTAGCAACCTGATAACGTGAGTCATGCATATGAATAGCTGAGCCCCTGAACAAAAGGTTACGGGTGGTAAGAGGGTCATACGGGGTCATGTGAGGTCCAGCGGGCAAAAAATATTTACTGGGTGTAAAATTTAAATTAGGTCAAAAGAAAATCTGTTAGAACATCTCATAGAGACTGATGAGGTCAATTAAAGTCAATTATGACCTCATTCACCTGACTCATGGTTTAGGGGGGCAAAGTGTCCAAATACTTCCAATTTACGTACACTTCAAATCACTACTTCTCCTACAGATTAAGAAACCTGATCGTGTGATCATGCATATTAATTAGCTTGGCCCTTTACAAAAGTTTATGGGTCAATCGGTCAATTGGGGTCAATTGGGGTCACAGAGGTCAAAAAATATTTACGGTGTGTAAAAATTTTTAAAATAGGTCAAATAGAAAATTCTGTTTTTTAGCCCATCGTATAGAACTTGATGAGAGGCAATAGTACAAAAGGTCAATAGACTTTATCACTGACCCATTGGTTAAGGAGGTCAAAGGTCAAAATTCTTAAATTATGTTACATTCAAAAAATCACCACTCCTACCGATGTAAAATGATCGTGTGACTTATGTTTATTGACTTGAGGAATTACAAAAGTATGAGTAGAGAGGCTCAATCAGGGGTCATAAGGGTTTTTCTTCCCGCCTAACTTATACGTGTATTGCAAAGAGACTAAAGTCTAGTTCTTCTTTATTCTGTCAAACATGTTCATATGCGTCTAGCTCAGTCATGGTTGACGTATTCTGACCAGACCTACACCGAATGACCGCTGGGACATCCCATTTATGTCATAGGACATTTGCCCTGTCGGGCTCATCTAGGGGTCACAGGGGTCAAAAAGTGTCATTTTCCTTTAAAAAGTTCCAGCGCCTACAGATGTACAAGTATGGTTGAGCGTGATCATGCATATGAAGTAGCTTGAGACCCTTCACAAAAGTTATGGGTTGAGAGGCGTCAATCGGCGTTCATAAGGGGCACTTACAGGTCTTAATGTGAAAAATCTTCAAAAACTTCAAAATAGCTATCTGCTATATGCAAACGTTGCATGGTCACGTGATATACATATGAAGAAGTTGAGACCCTTCACAACGTTGTGGCTCGGCATGGGGGTCAGGTCAGTAAGGGGGAATCTTCCGCGTCAAAAAACCAAAAATATTCCAAAATTTTTATTTCAAAATGTAAACATAGTAGCGTGACACAACCTTCAGATATGCATTAGTGTTACCTGATGTATGCAAGGTATTTTTATTTTGGGGGGTCAAAGGTCATTTAAGGTCATTTCCTGTTTTAGGCTAAATAACTTCAAGAATTTTTATCTCCAGAATTAAGCATAATAGATTTTTTAAATTTAAATTGGAACAATGCATTTTTGCAGTGTATATGAGGTTTTTTTCATATTGGGGTCAAAGGTCATTAAAGTGGTCAAATGGTCAATTTTGCCAAAAAATTCTAAAAATAAGACCAAATTGGCTATATCTCAGCCTATAGAAGACAGATAAAGCCTGTTATTGCTGCAGTGATGTAACATTAATGGTAAAAGAAGTCTATGATAGTCTCAACCCCAAAGGTCAAAGTTCAAGGTCAAAGGTCAAAATCTACAAACAAGCTCCGATTGAGCTGAAATTTGTCAGGAATAATCCTTGTGGCATCATAAATACAGAACACGTACAGTTGACCCCATCCGTGACCCAGGGGTCACGTTATAGGGGTGAAAAGGTGAATTCCTTGACATGCTTGGATTGAGTTGAAACTCAATAATATTGATTCTTGTAAAGTTGTTAACACGTAAAAATACATTTAATGACATTTGTGACATATTGGTGAAGTTACAGGAGTCAAATGTCAAGTCACCTCAGGGGGTCATTAACCTTTCTTCTTTCTTCTGGCAACATTTCAAATGCTTCTGGTTTTGTTATGGTTTGACGTAGTCTGACCAGACTTGCACCATATGACCGCTGAACCATCCCATTTATGACATATGACTTTGACCCCTATCGGGGTCATCTAGGGGTCACAGGGGTCAAAAGTGTGATTTTCTTGAAACTGTATCTCCTCCTACAGTTTACATTGCATGGTAACGTGACTCATGCATGTGAAGCAACTTTGGACCCCTTCACAAAAGTTATGGGTCGAGAGGTCAATCTGGGGTCATTAAGGGGGCACTTCCGGTCTTAATGTAAAAAATCTTCAAAAATAGCTATCTGGTATATGCAACGTTGCATGGTCACGTGACTCATACATATGAAGCAGCTTAAGACCCTTTACAAATGTTGTGCTCGGCATAGGGGTCAAAGGTCATTAAGGGGGAACTTCCGGTCAAAAACCAAAAATATTCCAAAATATTCAAAAATTTTTATCTCAAAACACAAACATAGTACAGTGACTTCACTTTCAGATTTGCATTCATGTTACCTGGTGTATGCAAGATATTTTTATTTTGGAGGTCAAAGGTCATTTAAGGTCATTTCCGGTTTTAAGGTAAATAATTTTAAGAATTTTTATCTCCAGAACTAAGCATAGTAGAATTTTTTTATTTGCATTGGAACAATGCATTTTTGTTGTGTACACGAGGTTTTTTTTATACCGGGATCAAAGGTCATTAAGGGGTCAAAAGGTCAATTTTGCCCAAAAATGCTAAAAATAAGACCAAATTGGCTATATCTCAGCCTATAGAAGACAGATAAAGCCTGTTATTGCTGAAGTGATGTAACATTAAAGGTAAAAGAAGTCTATGATAGTCTCGACCCCAAAGGTCAAAGTTCAAGGTCAAAGGTCAAAATCTACAAACAAGTTCCGATTGAGCTGAAATTTGTCAGATATAATCCTTGTGGCATCATAAATGCAGAACAAGTACAGTTGACCCCATTCGTGACCCAGGGGTCACGTTATAGGGGTGAAAAGGTCAAATCCCTGACATGCTTGGATTGAGTTGAATCTAATATTGATCCTTGTAAAGTTGTTAACACGTAAAAATACATTTAATGACATTTGTGACATTGGTGAAGTTACAGGGGTCAAAGGTCAAGTCACCTCAAGAGGTCATTAAGGGGATCACCATCCATTCCCAATACGGCCGTCTTGTAAATTAGATCTGTTCCCAGGTCTAGTTTCTTCTTCTTCTGGCAACACTTCAATTGCCTCTAGCTCAGTCATGGTTTGACGTATTGTGACCAGACTTACATCATATCAAATGACCGCTGACTTCGACCATTTATGTCACATGACTTTGACCCCTGTCGGGGTCATAAGGGTCAAAAGTGTCATTTTGCTTTAAAAAGTTTCAGCGCCTACAGATTACAATGCATGGTGACGTGACTCATGCATATGAAGTAGCTTGAGACCCTTCACAATAGTTATGGGTTGAGAGGGGTCATTAAGGGGGCACTTCCGGTCTTAATGTGAAAAATCTTCAAAAAATCTTCAAAAATTGCTATCTGCTACATGCAACATTGCATGGTCACGTGACTCATACATACGAGCCAGCTTCAGACCCTTCACAAACGTTGTGCTCGGCATGGGGGTCAAATGTCGCGTTAAGGGGGAACTTCCGGTCAAAAACCAAAAATATTCAAATTTTTTTATCTCAAAATGTAAACATAGTGGAGTGACATAACCTTCAGATATGCATTAAAGTTACCTGGTGTGTGCAAGGTATTTTTATTTTGGGGTCAAAGGTCATTTAAGGTCATTGCCGGTTTTAGGCTAAATAACTTCAAGAATTTTTATCTCTAGAACTAAGCATAATAGAATTTTTTTATTTAAATTGGAACAATGCATTTTAGCTGTGTCCATGTGGTTTTTTCTTATTAGGGTCAAAGGTCATTAAGGGGTCAAATGGTCAATTTTGCCAAAAAATGCTAAAAATAAGACCAAATTGGCTATATCTCAGCCTATAGAAGACCGATAAAGGCCGTTATTGCTGCAGTGATGTAACATTAATGGTAAAAGATGTCTATGATAGTCTCGATCCTAAAGGTCAAGGTCAAAATCTACAAACAAGCTCCATTGAGCTGAAATTTGTCAGGGTTAATCCTCCTGGCATCATAAATACAGAACAAGTACAGTTGACCCCATCCGTGACCCAGGTGTCACGTTATAGGGGTGAAAAGGTCAAATCCCTGACATGCTTGGATTGAGTTGAAACTCAATAATATTGATCATCGTAAAGTTGTTAACACGTAAAAATACATTTAATGACATTTGTGACATATTGGTGAAGTTACAGGGGTCAAAGATCAAGTCGCCTCAAAGGGTAATTAAGGGGATCACCATCCATTCCCAATACGGCCGTCTTGTAAATTAGATCTGTTACCAGGTCTAGTTCTTTCTACTTTGTTTGTACCTTGCTTCAAAATGCTACTAGTGTCAGACGCTTGGTCAGATAGCATCGGGAATTGGCCACAACACTCCCTTAAACCCGGGATTACTCGACCAACCCGACCCAGACAACCATGCAATTCCTTCCCATCCACCAAAATAGTTGTCACCCTTTTTTGCCTAAATTATTCATAACTCCTAAAAACAAATGCCATTGCACTTTCAACATAATACCAGAAATAACACAAAAAATAAACTCAATCATAAGTTTGGCAAAAAACCAAAAAACAATTCATCAATGAACTCATCCATAACTTAGCCAAAATATAACTCTCTAAAAACGTAACTCATCAATGAACTCCCATCATAACTAAAAAAAAAAAAAAAAAAAAAAAAATAACTCGAAAGGTTCAAGGGTCCAATTGTCAGCAACACCAAGATGGCCAAATTTTGACTTTGTTGTGCAATGTTGACTTTTGGTAATTTCCCCTCCCCTTGTAAGAACCAGGGACGGACCCGGGGGAGGGGGAATGAATTAAATGGTTAGTAGGGAATTGTATATCCAATACGACTAACTCTAGCTCCCCTAGAAACAAAAGATACGGCCAAATGTTGAATTGTCCGGTGCAATATTGACCATTTTTAATTTCCCTACCCCCTGAACAGGACCCAGGGAGGACAGTGTTTTAGGGGCTGGTGCCGGTACGATAATAGACCCCGAGTCGGCTTACTCCAGCGATCTAGAAAAAAGATATGGGCAAATGTTTGACATTGTTTGGCAATATTAATCTTCTTTTTACTACCCCCATGACAGACCCAGGGGAGGCCCTGGGGGAATGGATTACATGGTTAGTAGGGGCTTTTCCCCTACACAAGAACCGCAACTGGCTACCCCTCCCGACACCCGCCCATCCCCGACACCCGCCCATCTGGCCCTTTCATGGCAACAAAAGCAATGTGGTTGGCGGTCAAGACTCATTCATATAGAAATTCACCAATAATGTCAAATGAGATTACAGCAATACGGAGTGCAAATCACAGCCAATTGGGGTGATTTGATGTGGGGCGGTCATGGGTGTTCCCATGACCTAATAACGACCTCGTCCTCGTCGTTATTAATACAAAAACATTCAGAAAGTACCCTTCAAGTGGAGTGATTCTCCCAACTCAACGGTTTTTGGAAAAGAAAAAAGATTCCTTGACAACATATAAAAATTCAGGGAACTTTCGCCAAGATTTCCCTTTTAGTGTTTTTAAACCAATGGACGACGTCTGAAAATTGGGATTTCTTGGCCGCCCGTCCCTGGGCAAAGGTGTCATCCTACAAAACAATGATTAGGGATACAGTTATTTAAAAATAAGTATTCCCATAAGGCATGTTTTTGCAGGATGACCTTTCAAAGCAGGAAAAGGGTGAAAACTTGAGTCACCCTTTTGCCATGAAAGGGCCGCGTCCCCCTCAAGACACCCCAACCGTCCCCATCCCAGACACCCCACCTGTCCAACTCCCAGGACAACCACCCGTCCCCCTCCCAGACACCCCACCGCATCCCCTCCCAGACACCCATCCATCCCAATCACAGAAACCCACCCGTTAATTGAACATTTACCCGAAAACCACCCAAAATCCAGCTGCTTCCTTCCACAAGTAAAGCATACAGAAACTTCAGATTAACTGCGGGGAAATTTTCTTAACGGTGCATTTCGTGATTATTCCATCACCACCTGTTTTATTCATGGTTCACTAGATATCATGGAGAAAAGCTTATTCACAAAATTTGAGTTGATCCCGATCTTGCGGTTTTGTGTTATGAGCAAATGATTGTTTCCCACGGTCCCATAGGGCACTGTGCTGCAATTTCTGTCTGTTTACGGACAGAAAATACAAAATTGCGATTTTCTTACAGATACGACCGAATTTGTACGCACGATTTGGTACACATGGATTACCAAGGCTAACAGTTCAGATGATATAAAAATCTCAACTCTTTTTAGGTTCGGGGGACGAGGTTGTGGATCACAAATGCCCATTTAAATTATGAAAATTAGATGCTTAATTAGCATATTTTACGCCCAAAATCTAATCACGTCGAGAACTCATCAACCCGCTTCCTTCCACCAAGTTACATTATCATAGCCCTTACGGAACTCCAGATAAATTGTACACAATATGGCCACATGTTGACATTTTCTGTGCAGTATTAACCTTTTTCCCTTGACCTTTTTCCCTACCCCCTGACAGACCCAAGGGAGGACCCTGGGGGAATGAATTACATGGTTAGTGGGGGGGGGGGTCCTCTCCTACAATATAACCAAGTTTGGCTACTCTAGCTCATCAAGAAAAAAGATAAAGATATGCCCAAATGTTCCAGGGTTAACATTTTGTCTCGGACATACGGATGGACATACATACGGACGGACATACGGACGGAGCCCATTTTATAGTCCCCTCCCGAATTTCGTTTGGCAGGGACAAAAAAAAATACAACATTCTCTGAACACGTCACCTGCCGTCGCGATTTGTGAATGGGGCCAAAGGTCACCAAAGTCACCAACATGTAGGAAACTACCTAAAGTCTAAAGAATCCAAGAATCATGAAAACATGCACACACACGTGGAAACAGCGGGCAATTATACTTAGGGTTAATATTTGGGTCAACATTTTTACTACACACAGACACATACACATTGCCAAAGCAATCCTTATGTGCCCTCTTGCAGAGGACACAAAATTAAGTAATTTACAAAATTGCCTGCAGGGGAATTGAACCCAGGATGATTAGCTGTATCCCAAAGCTCTACTACACCAACATGGGTGAGCTGCCAAAGAAGAGATTTTAATCCAATATGACCTTCATAGAACAAAGCGCACTTGGTATTATATGGAATATTCCAATGGGCTGAAGTGGTACCTATAGAACGCTTCATAGAGTTATACAAAGTTTGTACACGTCAAAGCATTTTAAACCCCTTACTGTTAAACTACTGGATTAATGGGAATATGACAGCCACTTTTATTATTGGAAGATAGATGGATAGTAAATATGTTTCAAACATGATATTTATATAGAATAAAAGTAAAGATATATGAAAATAGCATCCAATGTTTAAGTATCACAATTACCATAATTATGTCTGAAATCACTATTTTGAAGGCCATTTTAAATACTGAGATAAAGGCAGCAATTTTGGATTAGGTATTGAAATGACTTTCTTGAATTATAAAATGCTAACATCACCACCACTGGACTTTGAATACCTTTAACCCCCCCCCAACAAGGTGGTTCTTGAACCACAAAAGGTCTCCCACCCGTCACGGTAGTAAATGGAGCGAAATATAATTTTAAGATCACCGGGAGAATTGTGATGGAATAAGTGGTTCTCAAACCACTGAGGCTCCTGCCATAGCAGTTGCAATTTGATGGTATCAAATCTTGACTACATTGACCACACAACTATTTGTAGTTCTTTGACCTTGGATGACCCTACTTGACCTTGAAATGACCTTCACAATTTTTGGTTTAAAAATGTAGACCACATCCACAAAGTTTCATGACCTACCATATATTGAGTTGACCTTGAATAACCCCACGACCTTGAAATGACCTTTTTTAGCACTGAATGCTGACAACACCCACTAAGTTTTATCATCCAACCACATACTTAGTGGTTTGACCTTGAATGACCTACATGACCTTAAAATGACCTTCAATTTCTTTTGGCACTGAATGCTGACCACACTCACCAAGTTTCATCATCCTACCACAATGGACATGGGTTATAGCAATTTAATTCCATTTGATCTTGAATGACCCCGAATTACAATTACCTTGAAATGAACTTCAAATTTGTTGGCACTGAATGTTGACCAACCCACCAAGTTTTATCATCCTGCCACAATTAGGCGAGCAGATTAGGGTGGTATTTTTGGCGGAGGTGGCAAGTCGCGTACTACAAGCTAATTTTGATATTTTTGGAAAGTATGGCTGCTGACAACATCATCCACCAAAATTACCCAGAATCCATTTGGGGGAACATATTGTAATGGCGTTTTCAAAATGGCTGCCATTCTGTGTATTTGGGTATATCGTTTTAATACCGCATTCTTAAATTACGATTTGAACACCTTGTAACTATTTTTTTATCAATTTTCATAAGTAGCGCTATTATTGAATTAACACGTGATCACTTACAGTAGCATAACACAAGAGGGCGCTAGCCAAAATGGCCGCCAATGTGCGTTGAATGACTACTTACTGATTAAAATGGTCCAATTTGAGCTTTATTTGTAAAATAATTGATTAGGCGGTGGTGAAATGTCACATGTACAAGCTAATGTTGGTAGTTTTGGAAAGTGGGCATGCTGACAACATCTCAAACCAAAATTACCCAGAATCACTTTGGGCCCACATGTTCTAATGGCGTCTAAACGGCTGCCATTCTGTGTGTTTGGGTATCTTCTCAATACTGCGTTCTTAAAGGTCCATGGCCCGATCGCTAATAGCCTCATCCCCAGAACCCCAGATTTTACCGGAAGTGGTCAAAATTTTGGTATCAAAAGGAACCTACTATTTTTCTCATTTATCCTGTGAAACCTTAGGGCTAAAAGATGTTTGGTTGGAAGTATGAGCGAAAATGTACTCCATTTTGGTCGACCAATATTAATTTTACATAGTACTCTATGGGACTTACAAAATCGCGTTTCTAGTTCTCACATCAAAACGGATTGAAATATCGGCGCGGAACTTTACAGACAGGATTTTGGGGTGAAGGCCATTACTATCAAGCTGAAAACTTTATATACTTAAATCGGGCCATCCCCCTTTAAATAATCACGATTTGAATACTTGTATCAATTTTGATAATTGGCACTACTATTTGATTAACACGAGATCACTTGCAGCAGCATAACGCTAGAGGGCGCTTGCCAAAATGGCTGCCAATGTGCATTGGATGATTACTTACTGATTAAAATGGTCCAATTTGAACTTGTTTTTGAAAAAGTATTAATTAATTGGGCGATGGTGAAATATCACTACAAGCTATAATGATAATGGTGTTTGGGGAAAGTATGAATCCCAGACAACATCACAAACCAAATTACCCAGAATCCCGAATTCCTACTTATTCTAATGGCCTCTTCAACGTGGCTACCATTTTGTGATCTGGGTATATAATTTCATGATTGCGTTTTAGTACAAAATTGAACACTTTTTTTCTTCTAATTTTGCTTATTAATTTTGATTTAAATGTGATCACTTACAGTAACATGACACTAGAGGGCGCTTACTAAAGGGTCCCCAATATGCAGGGGGGAGACACCAAAGTTAATGCACTAAATTTGGGCAAAAGTTATTTTGGGTACCTGTAGAAACATATAGGAAATATCCGCTAAAGTTCGTTTTTTGGGGTGACCATTTTCTTTTAAAACCAGATATCGCCCAGTGCTGAAAATCGGCACAGAGAAAGAAGAAGTCATTTAAGGGGGACTTAATTATCAGGCGCTCACCAGGTGAGCACCGACTAGTGTATCCCCTCTCACTTCTGAGAGGGAAATACACTGCAATAGCTACCCTACGTGGCCTTACTTTTGCACAGTATCCCACTGGTAGTCTCAGGTGGTGAAAGAAGGTAAGGGGAGGTAGGCACCAGTGCTAGCGTATCCCCATCTCGCACTGAGAACTCACCTAGAGTTCTTGATTGCACTCACTTCTACCGGCACACAGTGCTGCAGTAGCAACATCCCCTCTTCGCATCAGAACGTCTAGGAGATACACTCTATGGAAAGTAGTTGCGAACCCATCCTATAGTGTCCAGGATATCATGGATCGACGAGCCTCTGTAAAATGCCCAGGAGGTGGTGTGAGCGATCGTGGGACCTAACCTGAGAGCCGACCAACCGATCGTGATGTTTCGGTGTGCGCTACGGATGGTCGAGGCAACCAAGCGGCTGACTGTGTCCTTCGCTGCTGGACCATATGGAGGGGCCGTGGAGATGAAAAGCCGTTTTGTCTTCCTGAGCCCTTCGGTACGCTTGAGGTACTATTTTAGTGCCCTAACCGGGCACCAAGGTTTCTCCAACCGTCCCGCAGCTAAGGCCAGGTCCGGGAGAAACACTGGGCGTGGTGTGAAAGACAGGGTCTGATCTTAGCGAGAAAACCCGCCCGTGGGAGGATGGACCCACGCCATCCTTCGACCACCGCAAGTGAGCCTCGTCAATGGACAAGGCATGTATTTCGACCACCGCAAGTGAGCCTCGTCAATGGACAAGGCATGTATTTCGGAACCATGTCGTCCATCTTCTTAGATAAATCCAGGAGACTGGCCCTCGCCAGTAGCTCGAATTCCTCAGACGCTAATAACTGGAGCACTAGCGGCAGATCCCACTCCGGGACGATTGAGCGAACCGGGGGACGAACCGAAAACATGCCCTGCAGCAGATTCGTGAGGATCGGGCTATTAGAGACTACTGTGCCGTCTCTGAAGTCCCGATGGAGTGCCCCGATGGACGCCCAAACCCTCATGGATAATTTTTATTAGGAAATCCCCGATCTGCCCTACAGACGCAAACAGCGGATCAATCTCTCGATTGGCGCACCATCTATAGAACCGGCGGAGTCGAGAAACGTAAGATTATCTAGTTGCCTTGCCTGAGCAGCGAGGGCAGCAGCCTGTTCAGAAAGTCCCGCCTGAGTGTACTGTTGGCAGAAATACGCCAGACAGTCAGGTTGAGAGCGCGGATGGTACACATGGGGGCCAACAAAAGAACCGGGCAATTGTCGGACCGAGCTACCTTCTCGAGGGCTCTCGAGGGGGTGGGAGGATGCGCAGGGAATGACCCCCGACCAATCCGCCACCTTTGCATCCCGACCCATGGATCTGGGATCTTGACTCCATGAGTAGTACACTGAAAGCTGGTGATTCACGGCAGAGGCGAATAGGTCCACGTGGGGATGTTGTAGCCTCTGGAATATTGACCGGCAAACTACCGGCAGGCAGGTGCCATTCCACTGACGACCCCCTTACCTTCAATGGCGCCTGACATTGCGTGCCCTCCCAGGAGAGGGCTTCCGCTAGGACGTTCTCCACTCCCGGCACATGGGACGCTATTAAAGCGATGTCCCATTGCCTACACCACTCTAGGAGCCTGACTATCTCCTTGCAGAGACTGGGGCTCCTTGCCCCATCCTTGTTGAGGTAGGTCACTATCGTCATGTTGTCGCATCGGACCAGGATCACCTTTCCTCTGGTCAGAGCGAGCCAGTGCTTCAGTGTCAGGAAGATTGCCCACAGCTCAAGCACATTCTTCTACTTCAGTAACTGTGATAGCCACTGAAAAATGCAGCCATTTTGGACTCCAGAATGAACTAAAACATAAATGGGATGACTTAAATTTATATAAAATTGAATTCTGTGACCCCCAAAAGCTATTCAAAAACACCAAAATCATGTTCATCTATTTCAGAAGACAAGATGTAGATAATTTTATGTAATGGCGGCAAATTGGCAGCCATTTTGGTGGCCATTTTGGATTTCTGAGTTAAGGAAAACATCAATGATTTCGATTTTAACAAAAACCTCAAAACATATTAAAAAACATTAAAATCGTCATCCTATGTACTTCAGAAGCTGAGATATAGCTAATTATATGGTGGTCATTGTGAAGGTTCCATTAAATGTTTTCCACAAGGGATTCTGGGTAATTTTGGTTGATATGTTGTCTGGATCCGTACCTTTCAAAAATACCAACATTAGCTTGTAGTATGTGACATTTTACCAATTGAACCTTGTAATCAGTAAATATTCATTCAACGCACATTGGCGGCCATTTTGGCAGCACCCTCTAGTGTTGTGCTATTGTAATTGCTCACGTGTTGGTTAAAATAGTAGTGCTACTTATCAAAATTGATAAGAGAATAACAAAAAAGTATTCAAATCACGATTATAAGAATGCAGTATTAAAGCGAAATATGCAAACACGCAGAATGACGGCCATTTTGAATATGTTGCCCCAAAGGGATTCTGGGTAATTTTAGTATGTGATGTTGTCAGCATCCCTGCTTTCTAAAAATACCAACATCAGCTTGTAGTATGTGCAGTTTCACCACCGCTCCATCAATTACTTGAAAAAAAAATACATCGGTCCTCGGACCGCTTGTGTCGCCTGCCGTCGCGGTTAGTGAATGATAGGCCTAACATGACCTTTGACCTTGATATGTGACCTTTGACCTCAGCAACAAATGAGGGATCCCATGTTGCACCTATGATTCAAGTTTGGTTCCAATTGAACTTCAACTTTTCATATGAGGTCAATTTTACATTTTCAGCCTATTTTACAACTTGACCTCACATGACCTTTGACCTTGGCATGTGACCTTTGACCTCATCAACAAGTGGGGGATGCCATGTTGCACCTGTGACCCAAGTTTGGTTTAAATCCATCAAAGTATGTGGATATTACATGCAAATGTTAACCCTTTTTCACAACAGACATCAACAACAGACATCAACAACAGACTACAACAACAGTGGACAAAGTGATCCCTATGTGTCTTCCTGCCTTAGGGCAGGCGACACAAAAACCAGCTTCAATTGGACAATTTTAATAAGCAGTCGTTCAACTCACATTGGCGGCCATTTTTGGCAAGCGCCCTCTAGTGTCATGCTATTGTAAGTGATCAAATGTTAATTATATAGTAGTGCTACTTATCAAAATTGATGATAGAATTGCAAAAAGTATTCAAATCGCGATTATGTAAGAACGCAGTATTAAAATGATATATGCAAACACACAGAATGACAGCCATTTTGAAAATGTTGCCTCAAAGGGATTCTGGGTAATTTTGGTTTGTGATGTTGTCAGCATCCCTGCTTTCTAAAAATACCAACATCAGCTTGTAGTATTTCAGTTTCGACATCAACCACCGCGCCCCCCCCAAAAATCAATTACTTGAAAAAAAGGCTTCCTGGGACCCCTTTTCCTCGTCGCTTGTTCAACCCGCACATTGGCTGCCCTTTTGGCAACGCCGCCCTCTAAGTGCCAGCCTATTGTAAGTGATCATGTGTTAATTATATAGTAGTGCTACTTATCAAAATTGATGAAAAATAGTTAAAAGGTGTTCAAATAGCGATTATTTAAGAACACAGTATTAAAACAATATACCCAAACACACAGAATGGCGGCCATTTTGAAGACGCCATTACAATATGTTTCCCACAAGGGATTCTGGGTATTTTGGTTTAAGATGTTGTCAGCACCCATACTTTCCAAAAATACCAAAATTAGCTTGTAGTACGCGACTTGCCACCTCCGCTGTTTTTAGAGCACTTTTTGGCCATAATATGCTCACCTAAATTGACATGGGTTACTTGGGTGACATCCATGGTGCGAGGATGGGCACCCAAACTTGCTTAGGTCAAAAGACATCGTGTTTACAAGGCTTATAACAATGTAGCCCATTTTTTTCCAAATGAGACCATATTTTTTACCATATTTGACCTTTGACCCATGCCACATGCCCCACCTACAAACTCATCCACTGCCTACATGGGTGACATCTATGTTGCAAAGATGGACACCCACACTTGCTTAGATCCAGAGATATCGCGTGGGATGCACACACACGTACACACAGACGCAGGGCATTTCTATAATCCCCCTTTGCCAACTTAACACTTAAAGGCCGACTCAGAGATTTCCTGAGGAGGGCGCCCTCAATTTCCAAAAAAATTGTGTTTTTTGCATGTACGTAATGCTTGCCCATATACTAATCACTGTGTGAAATTGCTAAGCTTAAATCGAATTCCTTCATATAGAAAATCACAACTTTGTTATAAAATTCTGGATCCGGAATTTTTGTTATACACAGTATCCTATGGGACGTAATACTAGACATAAATGTTTACTGCATGAAAACGAAAAATCCGATTCATCTCAAATTTCGGAATTGTGCATTTTAGGTTACTATCTTTAGTTCTAGTGGATTATTTTCCATTATTACACACAAAAAAAATAATATTTCGAAATCTCTGAGTCAGACTTTAAGTGACCAAGGGGGGGTTCCTAGGGACCCTCCAAATTTGTTTTCGTGCTGGCCGCTTTGCGCGTGGGATTTTTGCGCTGAAATTTTTTGTAATTGTCTGACTTTTTAATGCGCTTCTTTCATACCCAAATAATTAAATCGGCCAAGCCGTTAATGAGTTAATTAGGGAGGGTCCCATGGACCCCCCCCCCCGGGCACTAACGGAAGTCATCTGAGAATATTTATAAAAATCAAAGAACCAACCCAAATTTTTTTTGCTGATATTTGTTCACACATACCTAAAAGTAAGCACTTATTATTAGTAACAGTAAAAATAATTAACCCTTTATGTGCTGAAAACAAACAATTTCATTGTGGACGTTACTAAACCGTTACTGTACAAAGTATATGGGAAAATGACGTGTATTTTGCAACCCCCGTAAAAAATACAGGATTCCCTAAAACTGCAAGTTTTGTGTTAAATATATGTTATTTGGGTCTTCTAGAGTAGATATCAACATAAAATAAGTTTTCAAAAAGTTTGAAGTAAGCACAAAGCTCATTTGAAATTTCTGTCTTTTTGCCCATTTTTCGTGTGTTCTGAAAACAATGTTTTGCCCCTAATTTGCCGCCCAAATAACAAATTTCATTTTTTATTGGTCTCCCCTGGGCACCAACGGGAGTGAAAACCCCTTGGTCACGTAAGTGTTAAGTTGGCAGGGAACCAACAAGAGATTTCACATAACAGGTGTTCCTAAAAATGAAATGTGAAAATCTTCTGAATCTTCTGTCAAAGAAGTGTATGCTTGATTTCCCACCAGGGCTTTTTATTTGAAGATTTTTGTTAGTAAAATATTCTCATCTTAAGTGACACAAGCAAAATATGTAATTATATAAATATCAATGTTAGTAGAAATTTATATTTACAGTTCAAAGCGGTGAATCCCGGCAATCCACTCAACATCCGTCATTATGTAATAAACCAAATTGAGCAGATTGGCGATGACGCACGATGGTTTGACGGATGTTCAGAAAACGCCGATTGTTGTTTTCCATAATGACGGATTCTGAATAACGCTTTAGTATGGGAAAAATTCAACAGCCGTCATTATGTCATGAACATAATCGCCGATTTGCATAATTTTTGGTGTAATGGATATGATGGTTAACTTTTCCAATGTATTATATCCATTTTATTAAGAATTCCTGAATATTAGCTAAAATAAATTTCCAGTTGTTAATTTCGTTTAATTGGATTTGATTGTTTGAATTGTATCTGGGGATGTGCACATACTCTGTAGAGATCGCAATTTTCTCAGAAACAAAAATTGTATTTTGTTTAATATCATCCGTCACTATATGTAATACACATAACAATTTGCACTGATGTAAAGCTTTCTATCGGAAATAACCCCATCTGAGAGAATTAAGCTAAGAATTATTTCTTTGGTACAAAAATTGAGCAATTTCTTATTTCCCATAGGAGCAAATATGAAATTAAGCTTGTTTAATATTGAAATAAAGGCATATACAAATCACCTCTTGTTTTCACTTTTAAGACATTTCTGTAGCAAAATGTAAGAGATCTATTGAGTGTCCAATCTATATGAAACCACTACTTATGGCTGAAAATAGGGATGCCTCGAAAGCTCTTGTTGCACCTTTAAACTACCACATATGTCCGCCATTTTGAATTGAAAGGTAGAAAGCAGCCATGTCGTATTTTCTAAATTATCTTGGCATTTTTCTCATGTCCAACAACATAACAACATACACTGACATTATATGCCAATCACAGGACATGGAATTCCTTAAACTACTATATTTATGAAATAAAGGAAAATGCTGGGAGCTTCCCGAGTTAGAACATGTTAGGAAATTTTTGCAGTAAGAGAATACAGTGGTGTAACCAGAGGGGGGGGGGGGTTGGAAGGGGGCAGCTGCCCCCCCCCCTGTGGGCAATCTTGCCCCCCCCTGAAAAATTAGTGATTTACATAGGCCATATACTATACTGACAAATTTTAATATATGCTTGCCCCCCCTGAAAATACATGTGCCCCCTTTGCCACCCTGAAAAAAAAGCTGGTTACGCCAATGAGAGAATAGGAGTACAGTGTCTTATCTTGTTCATTCTAAGAACTGCACAAAGGTTCTTTGTTGACAAAGGAAGCACAATTTTATCAAGGAACATTACACTGTGTAATTTCTATGTCAAAACAAATCAAGTCCAGGATGTGGCACTGCTCCAGCGGATTTTGATGGACTGAAAGGATTGCAACATTTCTAACTTGTCATTGCATGTTTTGTTGCATAATGGGAGATTTGCTGAGAACAAATTTAGCTGTAAGACATTCAGTTGACAAGATTTCACCGAGTGTAGACCTCTCAAGTAGAAGGTGGAGAACTTGCATTACATTTGATTTACATTATCTTCTAATTCTGTAAAGTTTAAGACACTATCAGTGATCCACCCAAAGGAGTCAGAGTATTTGAATTTGCAGGAATAGCTTATAAGTGAGGGATTAGCTGGTAGAATTCTCTTAAAGGCACTACCAGTGATTCATTCAAAAGAGTCAAAATATTTGAATTTGCAGGAATAGTTTCAAAGTAGAGGATAAGTCTGTAGAATTCTCATAAGTTACTTTTACCAACTGAAAAATTGACAGAAACCAGTGATGTTCAAAGATATCACTCTCCATTCCGTTACATGTTGTAAGTGTCCGTACGGACAGTAATGACTAATATATCTGATTCTGTCTTTATTAGTTTGCTTCTGGCCTTATCATTTGCAGGATATGTTAGGGTACCTATACTTGTTATAGACATGCAAAAATCTGTTTTGATGATTTTTTTTGATTTTCTGATTTAGCAAATTACTGAATAATTGATAAAAAAACTAATAAAACAACAGTATTCAAAGATATGAATCACCATTCAATTATGTGTTGTATTAAGTGTCCGTATATGGACATTTGACTAAAATATCAGATTTTGTCTTTATTAGGGTGCTTTTGGTCCTATCACTTGTAGGATATGTTAGGATACTTACACATATTACAGATATGCAAAAATCTGATTTGATGATTTTGCAATTTTCTGATTTAGCAAATTACTGACAGTGCCTTAAAGCGGCACTGGCACATTTTCATAAAATATGAAATCTCTTCAATTTGCTCTCAAATGATAGTCTAGGCCATTGGAAGAACAGAGATATATCTTACACATAAAAATAACATACCCCAAAACAGATAGGGACATTGATATGAGGATAAAGACATCCAGGTAATTTGTAGGCCAACTTTTAAGTTTTCCATAACTTTAATCAACAAATATGTATATTACATGAATATCTTTGACTCGTACTCACTGTTATTAAAACCACAAAGGTTATAGACCGGTCAAACAGTGTGCATAGCGTGAGAAACATGCATACGGAGTGTGTGTTCTTATGTTAAAAGCCATTTTCGTCATCTGCTGAATTTAACGTCGCCGGCGACGGGAAATTATAAAATCGTTCTGTTTACCCATAAGGAAGCTGATTTGGTCTTAATCATTTCGGGTGAGGGCTTTTGTATATAAAAGCTTTACAACCATACAAAAATATCGATTTTAAAAAATATTGAGGGCGCACTATTTTTCAAAAGTGGCAGTGTCTCTTTAACAGTTGCACAGAATTTGGTACATTTGTAAAAACAAAGCGTTTAACTTAAACTACCAGCAGATGTTTATACCAGTAACAATTCTAGATAAAGGCTCAATTGTAACACACACTGATTACTTGTCCATGGAATTTTGGTTATACCAAACTGCCAGTTATCTTTAAAGTATTTCTTTCAGTCTAAAGTTAACAAATTAATCGGCCGGTCTAGAGCAAAAGAACTCTTGCAATATTAAATAATGAACTGTACCAGTATTTTCTTTTTGCATAAATTATGCAAAATACCAAATTAGCTCAAAATATGTAATGAATGTCACCAGCGATATGTATGGAAGTTTTAACTATAAGCTTTCATATGGTGGCAGTCCCATCTTAAAGCATCTACAATAAACCTATACATTTTCGCTTTTTTTGCATAAATTTGTGCTAATTATCGTATTTTGCCTGAAAAATCTAATCAGGTCAAGAACATCTTGCTCTCATACCATCCACCAAATTTAGTCACTATAGCCTATAAAGAACTGAATGAAAATAATTATTATATTTAAAAATACATCGGTCCTCGGACCGCATGTGTCGCCTGCCGTCATGGTTTGTAACACCATAGAGTGCCAAATCGTGTGAAACACATTTTTTCAATGGGAATGAATTTGGCCATGAAGACGAGGTTAGAACGGGTTTGTTCAATACTGAAATGTGTTTCACACGATTTGGCACTCCACAACTCTCGTAATGATAGGCCTCATATGACCTTTGACCTTGGCATGTGACCTTTGAGTCATCAACAAATGAGGGATCCAATGTTGCACCTATGGCTAGAGTTTAGTTCCAATTGAACTTCCAACTTTTTAATTGAGGTCAATTTTAAATTTTCAGCCTACTCACATGACCTTTGACCTTGGTATGTGCTCTCATCAGCAAATGAGGGATCCCATGTTGCATGTGTGACTCAAGTTTGGTTTAAATCCATCGAAGTATGCAGATATTACAGGCAAATGTTAACCCTTTTCACAACAACAGATATCAACAACAGACAACAGTGGACAAAGTGATCCCTTTGTGTCTTCCTGCCTTAAGGCAGGCGACACAAAAATGGTACAGGCACAGGCACATACACACACACACACTGAAATCAGAGGGTGTTTTGAGTCAATCCCACAATGCACCAGTTCTGGGAAATTTCACCTCAATAGGGTCATGTGATCACATAAACATCCTACACAAAAACCCATGACTTTAATGCTCATTTTAGCCAACAAAGCATTAGTACTTGGGGATTTTTTTGCATGATTATGAAATGTCTTGTGGTTCTTAAACTTTTGGAACACTTTTTATCTCTAAGTACTGACATGTGTTTAGTACAGTACGGTATAGGCACATTGCTATGCATCATGGGATTGATTCAAAACACCCTCTGCACTGAAATAGTGATTACAAGGTCTCAGGTGAGACAAATAGGTACCATTTTGAATTTCGAGGTAAAAGGCATGCCTTTAAGGCAGTCATATGGATTTTCTGAGGTATCTCAATTATACCCCAGAAACTGCATGAAATGAACACTACTGTATAAGTAGAAATTTTCGCGAGGCTTTTATTTTCGCGAATTTCGTGAATAAATCTACAACCGCAAAAAATAAAAAGTCGTGAAAAATAATGCGAGAAATGCTCAGAAATGGTAAACACAAAACATAGGACTGTAAACAGCATCCCGACTTCATGGGGTAAAATTTTTTACAACAGCTTGCAACATTACCCAATATCTAAATAACACTTTTTGTCATTTTTCCAGTAAACACACCTAAGAAATTGAAAAAAGAAAACCCAATCTAAGTCTAAGAACATAAAATCTCACCGCGGCCGGCGGGCTACAAAAACATATGTCACAATCTCAACCTCAACCTCTGAAATCTAATGGTGCATTCCCATGTGCATTTTGCCTTTTACTCTTGGCTTTTTGGCCTTGTTTTCACATGTACGGGTACTGTAGATTGATATTGTTTGGAGCATTCTGTCCCGCATTCGGACTTCTTATAACTTAATAAATCTGCATTAACTCAATCTGGACGACGCGATCATCTACCAGGGAAATCGGCTAGAGGTCCGGAAAGTTTGCACTGCGATTGAGTCACCGTGACTGAAATAACCGGAGAAATGACTGACAAAAAGAGACCGCGGTCTGGGAAGAAAAACAGGGCATGGACATGGTGTTTATCCACTGGAATTAAGAGCTTTGATCGGTAGATACGCTGCAGAAAATGGGGTTGCAGCATAAAAAGATAATAGAGTAAGAACTGTAAAAAGATATAATAAATGAAAGCACTATCAGGGAGATGAAATTTGTTATATTTGGGGTCAATTAGTAAGTTTAATGAGCTTTTCCTGCTAACAAATTTTAACAATCGCGAAAATAAAAACCCGCGAAATGTCAGCCATTGGCAAATTCGCAAAAATAACTATGCAAAAATATTGACTTAAACAGTATTTCCAAGGTTTTGCAACAAATTAAAATATTTTGATGGGACTTGTTTTGCAATTACGAAATGTTTACTTGTTCCCTGCCCACCCCACCCAAATCAGGATGATCATATCGAGGGTTGACAAACAGAAGGATGTAACTCAAACCGAAAAGAAATATTAAAGAATTTCTTTAATTCTGCTGTTCATAATTAAAAATGTTTTTTTGTTTATATAATATTTGCTTAGAGTACCATATATGAGCTTTATGAGATGTTTACATTTTGAGTAATGAATAGATTTGCTCAGTAGAAAATATTAAACATCGCATTTCTCAAAAGCAGTATTACAGCAGAATTAAAGAAATTCTTTAATATTTCTTTTCAGTTTGAGTTACGTCCTTCTGTTTGTCAACCCTCGATATGTAAGAAATCTGAACAGTAATGTTAACTGTAGTAGCCGAGTATAGAGTAGCTTTACAGCAGATTTTGAATCTATTCATTGTTAAGTTTGTAGTGTATCTTTTGGGAGAGTAGTTTCAATTAGGGTAGAGAAGATATCCATTTTATCAACATATAAGCATCGATAGAAATATTTCCCAGCAACAGCAAGAAACGACAATTGACAATGAACATGTAGAATAGAAATTTAAAAAAGGCAAAGCATGCAAAGCATTGACAAGACTTATTTTTTTCATGCCATACCTGCTAACTCAGCGGGCGCGGACTTTGGTGACGTAGGGAGGGAGCTAGATGTTGTGGACCTATCGCCCAGTCTGCTGGGATACTCTGAGATTGAGGTCTGTTACCATGGGAAAAGTTGCCATGGAAAGAGTAACACCATCAGTTGTGGTTCATGGTATGTCAACACGCAGGACATCGGTTAGGTCATAGGGTAGAGGAATCGAGAGTCAAGATGGTGGTACGTACGGAACAGAACACAGGTAGGTCAACACATATAAAGGGAAAAATAAAAACAATCAACAAATTATGATAATAACAAAATGAAATGTATCACAAATGCCAAATGAAGAAATGTTAGTGGATGCTTCTTTCCATTTTTCCATAGATTGCACTAGCAAGTTACTTGATTTCTCCATTGTCTTAATAATGTGTGATGCAATCTTGAAAAAAACCTGTTGCAAGTCATATTTAGTCGGTTTTGAGACTGCTTATCTACTGGCCTTTTGTCTTTTGTTTGACCCACCTGATACAGACAGTGCGCAGCAAATAAATGGGCATCTTACAATTCATATGAATGAAATCACCATTGTCATTTATTTATTTAAGCTTTCATTATTCAGGGTAGCACCATTCAATAAATAATGCTTCTTTCTAAGCAGGCTCTGATCACAATACAAATTTACATCTAAGATACATTACAAATATTATGACAATAAATACATTGGAAACTACACTACTAAAGCTAGAGCAGTATTCTTAAATTGTTCAATAGATATAGAATCAAAATGTGCACATTCCATTGGTATCTGCCAGCAGTCTCCAAAACAAGGGGTAGGACACCACCTGTTCGATTTGGCATTTGGAATTTCCAAATGATAATGGAATTCTTATGTGCATTTTCTTTGTCAGTCTCGGTCTCAGTGACGTAACAAAATCACCTTTTAAACCTCCTTTCAGTAAATCTTAGCAATAGCATGATAATTTTGGAATAATTTATTAACTTCAAAATCTGTTGAGGTTAGTGAATTAACCCCGCTGCAAAACAATGTAATTTCCAATAACGGTAATTTAGATTAAAATATTTGTGACCAGATAGCCTCTATCAAGTCTGAGAAACTGTCAGATATGCATAAGTCCGCCCTCCTACTGTAAGTCTGGAAAAAGACTAGCACTCAGGGTATGCTGGATGTTGATGCCGATTTGAATTCACTGTTGCTGTTAAGTTGGCATGTCCTACACCCCTACCAATTAACTCTGAACCGACAAGCTGGCAGTCTTGAAATTGACCAAATATCTACATAAGACAAGTTTTTCCAGATCGCATCACTAATGTACTTGAAATATCAAGCAAGTTATTGGGTCACTTAAAATAGCATTAACTATGAAACCCAGGATAGAAGCACCTACTATTAACACCACAATATGGTGCAGGTTACCTGTGCCAGTTGGCGATTCCTGTTCTGTAGCAGATGCGTCTGCTTTCTGACTGATGGCAGGCTAAAGTGTGTAATAAACATCAATTGCATCATGAAAACAGCATCGTGAAGACATTGCATATGCAGGCCTACATGAGATATCAATCAAAGCATGCCAGAAATTTATTTTTAACTTAAAGGTGCAACGAGAGATTTCACATATCAGGTGTCCCTAAAAATCGAAAGTACTGATTTTTGCCCTGATGTAAAGCTTTCCATAAAAAATATCCCCATCTGAAAGGATTAAGCTGAGAAATGCTTCTTTGGTACAAACATTTTGAAATTTCTAATTTCGTATAGGAGCAAATACGAAATTCAGCCTAGTTTTACATTGAAATATAAGCAAATCAAAATCGCCTTTTTTCTCTCTTTCAAGACATTTCTGTAGCGAAATAAAAAGCAAGAAATACATTGAGTGTCTAATCTATATGAAATTACTATTATGATACAATATTTAGGTGCCTCAAAATCTCTTGTTGCACCTTTAACACACAAATGTTCTTCTAAATGCAATATGTACCATGTTTAAAGTGACAGGAGGAGATTTTTGAGGATACAAATTTCTCTCAAATTGCACTGGATCGGTCGTAGACCACCTACTGAGAACGTTTCGAAAGTTTATTGGACAAATAAGTACAAAAGAAAACCACAAAACCTTGTTTTGAACTTGCCTACTATCGTAATCGTCCCTATAGAAAACCATGCTTTGAATTTCTGTGGTGCACGACAAAAATTACTAAATCATCATCTTATTACATAACATAAAGATGGCGTATTTGGTTTATTCACTTCAGGTGTGATCTAATACCTTGGTAAGCATTCCAAATATGCAAAAAACAAAAAACCTGGGTTAAAAAAAATGGGGGGGGGTGCTTCTTTCTGGAAATGTCCTCATGTCTCCTTAAGTATAAATTTACATCATCAATGAAGCTAATTGATTTGGTCAGTAAAGTTTGCCTTAATCATGAATGTGAAATGTCTTTAAAAATACTTAAAAAAATATATACATAAAAAACTCAAACATGATCTGCTGATCACGATTGACGCCAGATTTTTTTAGAAGCGATGTTATCTGTGGCCCAAATAATCTTTGACCTCTGACATATATGATAAACAAGATCCATTTAGACAAACCTTGCTCTTCAAAGTTAACCTCAATTAGGCCAAAAAAAATATGGTTTGTCTCAAAGCTGATGCGCGCGTTTGTAAATTTCGAGGTAAATTCAAAACAAGTTATGCGGAACTTTTTTGTTGAAAACTAAAACACCTGAATCAAGTGATCTACAGCTCTCGGCACTGAACTGATTCAAGCCTGTCAACTAGTACGATTTCGCCGTATTTTGTCCGTTTTCCGAGTCCCTAAGTGCTAAAAAATGTACGATTATGATTTCTGAATATCTGGGTCGACTTTTAAAAAACACAGAAAACAGATTGAAAAAAGATAAATAATTTGCCAGAAATGTCCTTAGATATTTGACCAATAAAGTTCTGAAATTTTGTCCATAATAACCCCATCTTTTGATTGATCTTTTCTTAAAATTGGCCAGAACGCAATATGGAAGTGTGACTTTATCTAATCCTTATGAATGGAATTGGCAATGAGATAAGTAGTTCGGTCTTCGACAAATTTATCTTGCGGGGAATGACGAGCTAGTAAACACATCTCCAGTACAAAAGGTTTGTTAAATATGTGGACAGCCTAACACATTAAATGTGATTCTCAAGTACTGCAATTGGTGCCTTAAGGAGAGGGGGTGAAGACAAAGACTGTACAGAGGTCAATTTTTTTTAATTGATCCAGTCATGTTGAAAAGTATACCAAGTTATGTGTCTAACCATAAGGATTCAGAAAAGGTATAGTTTGTAATATCTACAACCTAAATTTCAGAGTTATAGGCTAAAAACAACTAAAACTAATAAAAAGGGTCAATTTCACTTGTACAGGTGTCGAATTTTAAAGTTGCTCAAATTTGGATAAAAAATACAACGGTCCTCGGACCGCATGTGTTGCCTGCCATTGCGGTTTGTAATGACAGGTCTCATATGACCTTTGACCTTGGCATGTGACCTTTGACCTCATCATCAATGAGGATCCAATGTTCCCTATGACTCAAGTTTTCAATTTAGGTCAATTTTGACATTTCATCCTATCTTCCAAACTTGACCACACATGATCTTTGACCTTGGTATGTGACCTTTGTACCGCATCCAGCAATGAGGGATCCTGTTTGCAATCTAGGATTCAAGTTTGTTTTTAAATCCCTCAACATATAACAACGGATATTACAGGCAAATGTTGAGGGACATGAGGACATTTCCCGGATAAGCGCCCTCAATTTTCATTGAACCTGCAGTTTTTATACATATTTGGAATGCTTACTAATGCATTAAGACAACACCTGATGTGGACTAAGCCGAATACGCTGTCTTTAATGTATAAGATGATGATTTAGTAATTTCTGTCGTGCATACAACAGAAATTCAAAGCATGGTTTCCTAGAGATGAGTGACAAATTTTACGTCAATGCCGGCACGAACAAAGCACTTCCCGGCAGTATGCTGAACACCTGCTGGGCTTGTGCTTTTAAAATTCGCTCTTCCAATCGGGCTATGATAAGGCTATTGAAGGCTGTAAACTGTCTGGGCATATTCTTCTTCGCACCTCTATCATGTCCAGTAGACTGTTGCTAACTTGTGGTATGTAAACCTGCTGTCACCATCATCTATAGGACCGTCCAATACACCTGTTGAAACGTTCTCTTGCTGAGAGAACTTATATCCTCAAAAAATCTCTTCCTGTGCAAACTTTACCCCTTTTTTCCACAACAGACACAAGCAGACATCAACAACAACATACAATCAACAACAACAGACACAGTGGACAAAGTGATTCATAACGTCCTTCTGCCTTAAAGACAGTGACAACAAAATGGTGCAATTGTTTGGTGGAGCTTATCGGATTACAACAAGGCGGTTCTCGAACCACAATGTCGCCCCGCGCTCGTCGCGGTAATTACAAGGATGAAATAACTCATAACTTTAAGATCACATGGAGGATTGTGATGATAATACCTTGGATGGCCCCAGATGATCTTGAAAAGTTCTGGTATCAATGTTGACTCACCCACCAAGTTCCATGACCATACAACCATTTGTGATTGTTTGACCTTGGATGGCCATCACATGACCTTGAAATGACCTTTCATAATTTTCAGCACTGGATTTTGACCACACCCATCAGTTTCATGACCATACAACCATTTGCAGTGAATTGACCTCAGAATTGACCCTGTGACCCGAAATGACCTTGAAAAAAATTGGCATAAAAGTTGAATTCACCCAGCAGGTTTCCTGACATACAACTGCATAGTGATTTAAACCTTGTCAATGACCCCGCAATGACCTTGAAATGACCTTCAAAATTTTCAGCACAGAATATTGGACCTCCCCCCCCAAGTTTCATCATCCTAACCACCTGTTTAGGGATTTACCTTGATGACCTCACATGACCTGAAATGACCTTCAAATTTCCGGCACCGAATGTGCGCACAACCCATCAAGTTTCATCATCCTAACCACAATTGAGAAAGTTTAAAGCATTTTTGACTCACATTTGACCTTTGACCCATGGCACATGACCCTCCTCCGACCATCCGCCGCCCTACTAAAGCGACATATATGGTGCAAAGATGGACACCCCTACTGGCTTAGATTAAAAGATATCGTGTTGACAAGGGTTTATACATTTAACCCTATTTTTACCACATTTTTGACCTCATTTGACCTTTGACCCAGACCTTGACCCCACTTCGGATCCCACCCAGCGCGTACTCGAGATACATCTAGCAGGTTGCAAGAGTACACCCCACTGCTTAGTTCCAAAGATATCGCGTGGGACACCACACGACACCCTGACGGGGACAATTTTCTATAGCCCCAGTCCCCCCTTCGCCAACAGATTTGCGGGGGACCATAAGGAATAGTTTTGACTGTCTTCAATGCCTTGTTTCTGAATAGGGGACATCAGAAGGTCAATGTCCATTGTCTTAAATTGGGACTGACATTGTTTCCCCTCTACTTCAGTAAGCATTGGAGACACTCAAAACTTAACTATTCCTTATTTTAATCTTGTTTCAGGGGTTTCCTGTCAGAACACCTTTTGTACTCGAGATGTGTTACAAATGTCTGTTAGCTCCCACGTTAAAGGCTGACTCAGATTTCGAAATAATAACTTTTCTGTGTAGTAATTAAAAATAGTCATCTAGAACTAAAGATAGTAACCTAAAATGTTTAATTCCAAAGTTCAAGATGAATCGGATTTTCCGTTTTCATGCAGTAAACATTTATGCACAGTACAACAGTGCCATAGGATACCGTGTAAAACAAAAATTCTGGATCCGGAATTTTAGAACGAAGTTGTGATTTCTAATATGAAGGACTTCGATTTGAGCTTAGTTATTTCACACAGTGATTAGTATGTGGACAAGCATTATGTAAATGTAAAAAACATGATTTGCTTGAAAATTCAGTGCGCCCTCAAAGGGAAATCTCTGAATTAAACTCCTAAATGGAATACATTTTTAAAACTACCATTTACCCGGGAAGTGAAATTAATGGCCCTGACTTATGAGTCCCTGTGCCCAAATTTAACACAAGACTAGAATTGTGTGGTGGCTCTTCGCGATTTGGATGGTGGTACTGAGGTTAGAGTTGTTACATTTTGTAGGTTCAGTATGGAAGCTTATTAGACATGACCTGTAGTATTAGTAAACTTTGTCACCTATCTAGGGCCCCTCTCTAACTACCACAGGGCTCCCTTTGCAACTATAACAGTGTCCACTTTAATAACATCCCCAGAGTCTGAGGTCCTAACTTCCAGTGTCCTTTCCCAACTACCCAAGATCCCCTTTCCAACTGTCTCGGAACCCCAACCATGCTGCCACAGAGCATCCTGCCCAAGTAAGATTATCCTTATCTAACACAAGTGCACTTTGCCAACTAACCCAGGGTACTGTGATTTCCACACTACCTCCACACCCTATACCAAACACCCAAAAGTTTCCTTTTCCATCTTCGTATGGCCAATTCCCAACTACCCATGGGTCTCTTTCCAGATAACCCTATGATCCTTTCTCAACCCAGATTTCCCTTTCCAACTACCCCAGGGTCCACTTCAGGTGCGTAGCCAGGAATTTTGGGGATGTGGATTTGCCAGAAGTGGACCTTTCGCGAGGGGGCACAGATTTGTGAATGTACCGACACATGTATTGTACCGGCAAACCAATTTTTTTCGGCTCGCTGGTTGCCCAAAAAATATTTTTTACCGTTGCCTCCAAAATCTTTGGGGTGGGGGTGGTGGGTGTGGGGGGGGGGGGAGATGGGACATTGGCGTCACCAACACCCAACTCCCCCTCCCCCACACCCCCCTGGCTTTGGCCCTGGTCCACTTCCAAGAACTACTCCATGGTTCCCTTTCCATACTAACCCAGAGTTCTCCTTTCCCAACAAGCCCACTTCATGCCTCTCCAGAACTGAGTTACTAATACTTTCAGCTGAAGCTTTAGTTCTTGAGGTCCACTTTTGGAGGATTATTTTATCTCAGAAGCTTAATTTGAGAAAAAATTGAGTTCCAAAGCCTGCAAATTCCCTCTAAATCCATTTTCTAGGGCTCTAATTTAAAAGACAAAATCATTTCCCAATCCCCTAAGTTTGGAAGTTGGATCACACATATCCCTACCCAGTTAAAGTAGAGTGCCCCCCTCTGCTCACCCCCTCACATAATCACTTTCTCTGATATATTCTATTTTGTAATTCCCTACAGCTCCCCCCATTTCCAATCTACATGTACACAGTCTTCCATATACCTAAAAATAAATTATATTGTAGCAGGTGTTGCCAGTCAATTCATGACTGGAACCCTCTGTTGGTCTGGCTCTGGTCTTCATAGTCTTTTGTTATGCAAATATTTGTCACCAGACTGCACTGCATAGCTTTCTTTGCTATGTGGGCAGTCTGGGAGCAGCAGCCATGCAGAGCACACATGTCTTGAAAACAAGGCTGGTGAGGGAGTTGCATTTATTAAACAACCTGGGTGTTTTCTTGCTGGAAAATTTGTATGACTTTTGATTCAAATAAAGCTAGGGAGTTTTGTGGAATTGTTTTTGCCAGTCTTGGCAGAATTGTGCAGTAGACTTGGTAAATTCTAAATGAAAATGGCAGCTTGTTTGTTGTTGGTACAAGAGTGAAAGTGAATGTTGCCATGGCAATTTGGAAGTAATTTTCTTCTTCTTCTCCAGACAAAAATCACTATGGTGAATAAGTTTGGCATTATTGGGAAATTAATGGAAATTTTAGTGAGATGTTGGTGTTTTGTTTTTAAAAATGTGATGTTAACAAAATGAGGGGGAAAACAGCCTGTTTTACAAATTGTCACCTAGGTTGTGTATATCAGCAGATCAAATCTTCCTCAAATAAAAATGAGTTACTCTATTCCAGATTTTCATGCAGGTTTAATAATTTGTTGCTTGAATGCATGTTCGGCCTTAGGGCAGGTTTGGCACACATCCTTGGATTCAACGAAGGTATGAGGTTGATAAAGTTAACTTCGGAAACCATCGGTAGCCTAGGATTAATGTTTGGCACAAGTCCCTAATTTATTTGGCTTTCTTGTGCATGAGTGAACTAAATTCTCCTTGGTGAAAATTCCTTGAAGCCTGAAAGATGGCGAGTTCAAGGTGGAAAGTTTCCCCCCCAAAAAAAAAGCCTAAGAGCTTTTGGGGTGGAAGCTTCCGGGGGAAAAGTTGTTTACGATTACAAATTTATTTGGAGGTGCATGAGAATCTGGAAGTTGAAGTGCCGAATAATAAAGATAGTTAGTCGCAGTAGTAAGAAAGGAATTTGTTGATTCTTATGCTTATTCAGGTTTAAAAGGGGATTAGAAGTTAAATGCAGCTTTGCGAGCTGTGCGATTCCATTGTTGGGTGGTGGATTTAGCTAGAGAATTTTCACAATGGTTTTGGCCTGGAATTTGCGGGAGCTTTTAAGCTGGGTGCAAATTTATTGATCCTAATTTAAGGACATGTGCAGGTATTAAGTGAGAAATTTTCTAAACAATTACACCACCGAATTATTCATTATAATGAAATTGGTGGGAGTGCTTTCAAAATTGTTCTGGTTTTGGGTACAAATTGGTGCATGGAATTAAAGTAATTTCCTCGTAATCGGGGAGTGAACCCGATTGTTCCGAAAGTGCAATTTGATGAAATGAAAATCTTTGAACTGAAATGTTAGATGATGCGATGAGCCATGTTTTGATTTGCATTTAGATATTAAAATAGATGAATTTCTTATGTAAAATTTGGTGAGAATGTCTTTTTATATTTTTGTCTTTTTGACACAAGCTATTACAACTTCTGGAAACAACTTTCCCCGCCTCGTAAGATTGCTGTTGTAATGGGTCGAATGTTTAGCCAATCCGCTCGGGCCTTTCCAACTTGGAAGCCATCTTGCCTCGACAATTTTGCAACAGCAATGTTTAGTTAGGCCTTTCTTAAATTCGCCGGTCTGTTACAATATTGACAGCAAACTGCATGCTTTAATAAGAATATCAAAACATAGATATTTCTTTAATAAATTTGAGAAAGCAAAAAGTAACATGCGACAGACTTGGAAGGTAATAAACAATATTATTGGTCGTGGTCGTAAGCAGTCGTTGCCGGACCAGTTTAAATACGATTCTGGAGAAATAATCAGATTCCAAAACAATATCTAATGAATTTAACGATTTCTTTGTAAATGTAGGCCCAAATCTTGCATCAAAAATCCACAATTCAGGTAAGGACTACTACGATTATCTTAAAGAGCCCATGCAGAGTAATATGTTTATGAAGCCAATTGTAGAAACTGAGGTTATTAAAATTATTGACAAATTTGATCAGAATAAGAGTGCAGGTTATGATGGCATTAGCAGCTTTATTGTTAAGCAGGTTGCCAATGAAATTCTACAGCCCCTTTCTAAACTATTCAATTTATCTTTGACAACCGGTGTGGTACCAGAAAACTGAAAATTGCAAAAGTTATTCCAATATACAAAAAAGATAATGTTGAATTATTTTCAAATTATCGACCTGTGTCCGTCCTTCCATGCTTTTCAAAAATTCTTGAAAGATTGATATTTAATAGGTGTATTAAATTCATTGAAAAGCATGAAATATTAAATAACAACCAATTTGGTTTCCGAGAAAATCATTCTACATCATGGGTTTTTACACTTGTAGATAGATTAACAAAGCAGTTTGAAAAAGGAGGGACTACTATTGGAGTATTCTGAGACCTATCGAAGGCTTCGGATGGAATAGTCATAACATTTTGTTATATAAGACTGAATATTAGGGTTCCGGGGCATGGTAACTTGACTGGTTCAGAATGATTTAGATAACAGAAAAGCAATACGTATATGAGATTCAGACAATCACTTTTACAAATATAATATGTGGTGTTCCCCAGGGGTCCATTTTAGGACCTTTTACTTTTTAGTATACAATGTATTATTAACTCATCAATCTTTTGGAATTCATATTATTTGCGGACGATACTACATTCTATTTCGCCTAATGATGATTGCTAGCCCAAGATTTAATAACAGAGTATCAGAGGTAAAATACTTGGTTCAAGAAGGCAATAAACTATCATAAAATGCTAGCAAAATTAATTACATGTTTCTAGGTACTCTGCATATGACTTCAAATAAGGTCCAGCGGTGGGCAACAATCGCCTCAATTCGTATTTATCCTAGATGAGACAAATTCTAGAACCGTTTAACCAAAGTTTTAGGTGTATTAATCGATGAAAACTTACATAGACATGTCATATTGATAGTATTACTACACCAATTTCACTTATTATTGGCGTAATGATAAATAAAGTATTTTGTGCCGAAAAAATATTGTATTCTTTATACTGCCGGCTTGTTCTGCCGTAATCAATTCAGGTAAACCTTTTCTGGGGACATGCTTGTCAAAACAATATATAGATAAAATATTCAACTCCAAAAATATGGGGCGTTGAGAGTTTTACTAATCTCCATGATCGTAGTCATAACTAGACCCCATTTTTGCAAAGCATGAATATTTTTAAATGGTATTTGATACCTATTTCTAGAATGGGTGTTTTTTAGTTACAATATTCAAACAATGTGTTCCCTACTTCATATTGCAAATGTTTTACAGGAAATCTGATATTCATAACTATCACACAAGATTCAATAGTGACTATAATTATACTAGAAACCAAAAGGTAAATTTTCTGATCACTGAAGAACCATCGTGCACCTATTCCTTTGGAACTTCCCTTCAAATAATCATTAAAAAATATCAAATTCGATTAGCACTTTCGCAGTAAATACAAGCATGAGCTAATAAGTTTATAGAAGTGAGTTTTGAGCACTGTACGTTTGGTGTGATGGGAGTTTTGAGTGATCCCACTACGGGAGCTTCTGCGCCCCTCTGCAGACCCACACACACACGCAACACACGGACGGTGAGCATTCTTAGTCCCCCTTCGGCCAGACCGAAGTTGGCGGGGGACCAATAATTAGCTCATTTTGCATACCTAAGCGTATACATCCCAAACACTTCAAATTGGCATAAACGATGCCACCATGAATAGGCTTTTCATGCAGTGAAGGACTTTTCCGTATCCAATGTACCATTCCATTTCAAATTATAGCAATTACGCTTGATTTTTTGCATATTAATTAGCGTATTTGCATACTTAATTTGCCGAAATACGCCCAAATCTAAATCATTTCGAGAACTCTCCAGCCCGCTCCCTTCCACCAAGTTAATCATTATACGCCCTTACTGACCTCCTGAAAACTTGTACCACAAGCCTTGCGGGAAAATTTTGCGTAAATTTGCAAATTAGACACTTAATAATTATCCTAGCATATTTACGCGCCAAAATCTAATCAGTCGGAACTCATCACCCCGCTCCTTTCCACCAAGTTTAATACAACAACCAAGTAGCCTTACATAACTCCAGATAATCGTACACAAGCACGGATGAACAAACGTACGTCGAGCTGACCTACAAGCATGACAGACGACAGAAGACTAGACGGACAGACAGACAGAAAGTGAGTTACTAAGTCTCTGCCGAACAAAGTTATTAGGCGGACAAAAATCATTTCAAATGAAAACATGGGTACTTATCAGCTATATTGATGTTTAATAACCTTTGTTGTGGTGTCTCCCCCTTTTGATAAGTCCCTTCTTGGTTTTGTACCCTGTTTTGGTACCACCACCAAATCACACACAGCCATATTCTCCCAAATAAACACATGCTAAACTAATTTATTGTAAAGGTAACAATCCTGATGAATTTCTTTTTGAAGGTGTAGTTATGTTCAACACTGACATTGCCAACCTGAGAAATTTGGTTGAAATGGACGCAAGCATGTAGCATTAGTTGCAATTTTAATAATCAAAATCCCCATTAAGTGGCCGACCTGCACATTTTGACCACAATTATATGACGACAAAAGATGTTCCATATAGTAGTCTCATGTAGCGAAGGAATTTTGCATATATCCAATGTACCATTTAAGCGATACAGCAATTACGCATATTTATTCGATCATTGCATCACATGCCTTTACTTGATCCACATGCCACTTTGACCAACGAACCGCAATTGTGATTCATACAAAAGAGATGTCGGCATAGAAGTCTCATGTAGCGAAGAATTTTGCATATCCAATGTACCCTTTAAGCGATCACAAGCACTACGCATATTAATTAGATCAATTGCATCAAACAATGCCGGCCTTATTGATCAAATGCACTTTGACCGCAATGTGATTCAGACAAAAGATGTACGGCATATGCAGTCTCATGTAGCGAAGGAATTTGGGCATATCTAATGTACAATTTCAGTGATACAGCAATGATGCATATTTACTTAGATCAATTTGTATTACAAAATTCCCCCTATTAATCGGCCCCCATGCACTTTGACCCAATTATGATTCACCCAAAAGATGCTTGGCATGTATTTTTATCATGCAGCGAAGGAATTTTTGCCTATCCATGTACGGTTTCAGAGATACAGTAATTACGCATTTTAATTAGCTCATTTGCATACCTAAGGCCGCCTGTATCACACACTTTCAAATTGCAAAAAAGAGCGCAACCATGATAGTCTTTCATGCAGGAAGGAAGTTCCCGTAGCCAATTTCCCGTTTTCAAAATTAGTAGGCAATTACGCTGTGTTTTGCATATTAATTAGCTCATTTGCACATACTTAAGTTGCCCGAAATACGCCCCGAAATCTAATCAGGTTCGAGAACTCTCCAGCCGCTCCATCCACCAAGTTACAACATCATCATACGCCTTACGGAACTCCAAAAACTTTGTACACAAGCCTTGCGGGAAAATTTCGTTGATTATGCAATTAGCAGATACTTAATTGCTATTTTAGCCAAAATCTAATTAAGTCGAGAACTCGTGGAACCCGCTTCTTCCACCCAAGTTACATCATCATAGCCCTTACGGAACTCCATATAATTCGTCCCAAGCCCGTGAACACGGGCGTCAGGCACACAGACAGACGGATGGCGTACGGACGACGGACATACAGACAGACAGAAAAGTGATTCCAAGTCCTGCGCCAAGTTCCGGCGATACAAAATTAAACACAATAGAGTTCTAAAACTGGTTTTGGTTATTGGAATTTACACTTTTAACTTTTATGAGACTAGCCCCTTGTCAGTTAGAAACAACTAAATACACAGCTACAACCTGATGTGCGATCGATATATTCAAACTTGAATGCAACCCAATTTGCAAATCAATAATAATGGAGTGTGATAACTTGTTGGATGCATGCTCGCGAGAAATTAAATAATTGGTTATGTCATTAAGTATAATAACTTCCTGGTTATGCACATTAAAACCTTAATTCTGGGGCAATTTCATTTGGGAATACTTTGATATATTGGGTTTACTTTAGCTATAAAAAAAACTGTAAATATGAATAATCACTATGTTGTTACAATGTTTAATGTTAAAATAACATTGGACCAAAGTAAAACCTCTGTCTCTGTGACTTGAGCGTTATTGGTTTCATAATTTCCCTATTTTAATGAGGCATAATAGTTTAGTACATACATTGCATTGGAACTTATATAATGATTCCATACTAATATTCATTAATCGAGTTAGGTCTCTTACCTGTATTAAAAGACAAATATTTTCAGCAAATCATTTTGATAACTTGGAATATTATCAAAAGCAAACTTGTATAAATGTGGCGGTTTGAAAGTTTACCTTCTGAAAAAATTGTACCAAAAAATGCAACAGACAGACTTGACACCTTGTTCTTATTTTCCTCAATTTAGAAGCACACTTTTAGAATTTTTGATCATGGATGTTTAATAATTTAACTAATAACAAACAAAAGTAACAATTGAAGTCATAAATCGCAGTGCTTAATTGTAGCTATATTGTCGTAAATTCCGTCCGAAGGGGAGGGGTAATACTTCACAGGGGAGTAAACTTAAATTCTGTCCGTCGGACTCAGGAGAGGCTATTTCAATTTTTTTCCACCGTGGAATTGTATTTCTGTCAACAAGTTAAATAGGCCTCTTTTTCAGCCTCAACACTCGGAAGAAAATAGAACTTGGTGCTTTTTCGTAGCTAACGTCACGCATCTTCAACGATGATAAGAATCGGTAAAGGTTCAGAGTGAATTTTGAGTTGTTTTCCCAAAATGTCACCTCCCCCCCCTCGAAAAAGAAGTCTGGCGCCGCCACTGATTATGAAAAAAAAATATGGAGTGCATTTTTACATATAAAAATACTTTTAGAATTTGTTGCGGATGACCCCCCCCCCCCCCGCGGAAAATATACGCATGTATTTCACTTCAAACTAGAGTGGAAACCCCTGGTAACAATTTGCGCGGAAACTTATCTCGGCATTCCTATTAGAGACGATTTTGTTGGACAAATAGATTATCAAATTTTGACAATATTAAAGAATGTCTTTGGCTGGACTACAAGCGTCGATATGTCCCATCATGTCATGTTGTAATGGGAAACTATTTTGGTAGCTGTCAATCAATAATTTTGATCTAGCGGGTCGAGCTGCGCCCTCGCAACTGCCTTTCCCTCAATAAGAAAAAATTGGGAGTTTCAAAGTTTCCAAAACCTGGGTCTGTTTTCAAATGTTACAAGTTTGAACCACTGCAATTTTAGGTCTACTAACAGAACAGGGTACCTTCCAAAAGAATTCCAAAAGATTTAAAATAATGTTTTACCGGCTAAATGTAGGGAGTCCTATTTTTGCATTTATTTTTTATTAACATTTTATTCATCACACTATCATCCAACACAAAACATTTTCTATTTGGAAAAGTCGTAGTCCTGAAAGGACTTGGTTATGTTATTGGATTTGACATTTTTAATCGATCATCGATTTGCGTGCCTTTGTCCGTTCAAAGATAACAGTGTTAATTGGTTCGGTTCTCGTCCCTACAAGTTCATCCCTCCAAAAGAGGGGATCCATCATCGTGTTCGGAAAGATCCTGAACCTGGCGCTGACTCAACCCCGTACACACAAGTATTACATTTTTGTATGTAAAAAAGCGACTGAACATACTGAAAATAACTCCATGTTTAAACGGGAACAAAGTCTCACCCAAAATCAAACGGATGGTAAGCGCTTAAACACGTGAATGAAAAGGAGGTAGCACCTACCGAAGTTCGAATTAACGTAAGTCCGAAGAGATTTTTCCCATGGATTATCACTTTCCGATTTGTTTAGGTGCTTGTAAACGTACGTACAAATAATAAGTGATATTATAATATTTAGAAAAATCGATGACTCTTTTTGATACACTAACTAATAAATTGACCAATTCAATAACATTTTGAAATTTATTTTTCAATAATGAAAAAAAAAACAAAAAACAAATTTGGAAATGTTTTTTTTTTTAAAGATGTGTTTTAAAAAGTTCAAATATTACTTTTGTACAGCCAAAACAACACAAATAACACAAGCATTGGTTCGGAGGAAAAGTTTGGATGCTGACATTTTTAGCAATCTCGCAAGTGTTTAAAATTTACTAAGCCTGTCAAAACATAACATTTACAATACTTGTCACTCCGATGCAAATTGCCTGTTCAAGATCGATAGTATACTTCCGTCATTGTTGTCAACACAATTGGTTAAGTAGCAGAGTACGCCTTCGTACTTAAACAAATTCAGACTTCGGTAGGAATGCGAAAAGGGTAATTGTTATGACGTGAGTTGTTGAATAAGACCATCATCAATCCATTGACATCGGGTTCAGTAAAGTCGCCGCCTCTTTTTAATTCCCATGGAAGAGAAATAAAAAATCGCAAAGACACCATGGGCTAACTTAAAAGAAAATTGTTACAACATAAACATACTTATTAAATCGCTGCCCCTGCATGGGACTCAAGTCGCTCAAAGATTACTATTTGTCAAATTAGTTTTTGTAAACATTTTATGTTTTTATTTTCATGGATATTCAGAATCAGATGAAAATGCATTTTACAGGACAAGGCGTAGTCTTGATGTGTTTTTTTGTTAGATGGCTTATGAAAAAACCATTTAAAAGCCACTGACTTGCGTTGGTTATAACGATACTCACAGAATTGTCCATGTTGGAGTGTAATACGTTACGGTAAATTGAGCAAAAAAAAAGTAACACTTACTCTCTTACACTTGTTGATATAAATTGATTGTTAAGGTTGTAATTCTTTATACTACTTAATAAACCAACAGTTTAAGTTAATATTCAAAAATTGAGTCGCAGTTTTTATTTGAAGAATGTTACAGCCTGTTTTCAGTAATTACATTAGTATTGGACTTTAATTTTTTTTAAATTATGCGACATACAATATCCATAAAAAACAAAAATCCTTCGGTCGGGTCATATCGTCATGAGTCTTCCAAACAGGCCAATGGACCATTTTGGCGAAATTGATTTTTTGCATATTATTTAAAAAAAAAAAAAAAAAAACATTTCTATACCAAATATTGAGGCAAAATAACAATTCCAATTTGTAGATATAATAGATTTACTTTTGGAAATCATACCCAACGCCAATGAAAGTCTTCCAAACAGACCTAATCTACATTCGTCTATTTTCTGTACCTGAAAATCACCGTACATAGCTTATAAAGTGACCTATCGACAATCGATCACTGAGATATTACGAGATTTCTCTCCTCTCTCGATGCAACACTGGGTATACTCGCTTCATCTGAATGTGACCCGACATTCTTGCGGAGGTGAAAATTCAAAGAGGCGCAGGGACTTCTGTTTTAGTTTAAGTTTAGATTTATTTGCATCCAACTATTAAATACAATATCATGTAGTATAAAATAATTAAGACAATATAATCACACGCACAACCCATCAGACATCAAAAGTTTGAGATACGCAGGATAGCCGCCGTAAGCCTGGCAACAAGTGCAAGCTTTTCCAATGGGGTCCTGACGACTAAAGAAGACTGTGGGCGAGGATTAAACTTAAAGGGACAAGAGGACAATAGTGGACACAATAAATTACAAGGACCCAAAAACGGATATGAACATTGGAAATTAGCTTACGCGTGTAGATAGCCAGGCTGAGTACAAGTTTCAAGGCCTTATCTCAAGATTTTTTAACAGCAGTTTGAATTCAGCTTTATTGCTATGCCTTGGATTTGTGGTGGTAAAGAATTCCAATCACTAATAGCGATATAAAATAATGATTTAAAAGCTATGCCTTTAACAACGCGATGAACCAGACATTGTATTGGAACTCAATCAGGTACGGTAAGAGTGAATATTTGAAACTCTAGTAAAGTTTTTGACGACATAAGATGGACCTATGTTATGTCGATATTAAAACGTGATTTAACCCAGTTGCTCTGCACGATCTGAATGCTTTGGACTTGACAGAGTTACGAACAATTTAATCAATATGCTTTCTTGGTGGGTAATTGAGAATAAACCGAATGATCTTGTTTTTGAGAGATCTCTGCACTTGTGTTTTGATTGAAGAGCTAATGCCAGAAAACCAAGAGGTTACAACAAATAAGTCAATGACATTGAGCAGGGTCGCCAAAGATTTCTGCGCTAAGAGAGTCTGGTTGAGAAGTGGAATGCCTATATAAAACCTTAAGAAGCCGGCCATCACCTTTTTTAACAACTAAATCAACCATATTATCACCTGCAAGTGTTCTGGTCTAACGTTACGCAAGATATTTGATAGTCTTGGGATTTTAAGTGTTTTGGTCATTATACTTTATAGTAAATTTGGTTACCTTTTTCAAACTGGGGTGGGAGCCAAACAAGATACATTCGGTTTTTCCGACATGAAGTGATAGTTTGTTGTCGCATCAGCCATTGATTACATGATTTCAAGTCAGAGCTGAGCTCACGAGAACTACATCGTGTTTTTTTTTTGTTTTTTTTATCTGAGGATATGATGACCCTGTCATCAGCATAGAGTAACAGCTTGTTATGTATCGAGGAACCATATCATTACTGTACATAAGTACAGCAATGTCCTAGTAGGCTCCCATTGGGGAACACACAGGACCTTTTTGGAACTTAGATGAAATACCATCGATACATACAAGCTGTTGTCTATTTTGAAAGATGGCACTTTGAACCACCCCCCGGGTGAATTCCCATGAACTCAAGCTAGAAATAAACATATCATGACTTCACTCTGTCGAAGGCTTTTTGCACGTCTAATAACAGCATACCGACAATAATTACCCTGTGAAAATTTTGTTCTGATTAGTCGGTTAGATCTAAGAGGAAGTCTCTGTGAAAATCCAGCACGAAAAACCTGATTATATTGAATAAATTAATTCTGCTTGAAAGATACTCTCAACTTGGATATAAACACATTTTTCCAAGTATTTAGACATGCACTAAGAATCTTACTGGCCGATAATTGCCCACTTCAAGTCTGCTCTCTTTTTATAGATATGGATCACTTTAGCAGACTTGAGTTCATCTGGCACATTTTGGGAGTAATGGGATAATTTAACTATGTAATGTCAATCACTGAAGAACTTTGAGGTGCTGCCTCCGTCTTTCAGAAATTTGGGAGCCAACTCGTCCAGGCCGGTGCCTTTATGAACTTTCAGGTTAGATGTTAATCATGTTATTGTGAGAAATGTTAAGACCTGAAATACACTATTGTGCGTTTCCATACATGAATGAAATTGTATTTAGTGGCAGGTGAGTGAGTTATATGACCGGAGTGTCCTCCGAGATAACCCGGTGTGGCATGTGCATTTGAATTCTTTCATTTTCCCTCTCCGACTTAATTGAATAGGTCCAAAACTCCAGGGGGACAAACGTATCGTATCAACGCGAATCAACTATAGCCTATAGAAGTTTGGTCGAAATTTATCACAATGTGTGCAGCTGTATCTGAGACGAATTTGCCACACTAAAAATATAAATTTTTGCAGTATTTTACTGGCAACAATTCTGCCAAATAATTACTGTGAAAATTACAGTATACTGTAAAAATTGATTCAATCAAATCACTGAAAAATATATATTTGGCAAGTTATTACAGAGATTGTGAATGTGTTGAAAATAAAAAGCATTGAAGAACACACTAACTTAGTAGGCCTATCCACAAATTTCAACAAAAATTTTTACGGTGTATATAAGTCTATATATTTTAATGATAGTATGGCCTTCACCTCAAAACCCTATCTGTAAAGTTTCGCACCGATATTTCAACCGTTTTGAAATAAGAGCTAAAAACATTATTTGTAATGCCCATAGAGTACTATGTATAAACTAATATTGGTCGACCAAAATGGGGCATATTTTCGCTCATAACATCCAAACCAAACATCCTTTAGCCCTAATTTTCACAGGGTAGTAGGTATAATGAGGAAAAATAGTCAATAGCTTTCTTCTGATAACCAAACTTTTGACCACTTCGAGTAAAATCTGGGGTCCCAGGGGATGGGGCTATTAGCGATCGGACCAATGACCTTTAATTTTGGTAAAACATAATGCATGTTACGGTAAAATATAAAGTGAATATGGATGGAAACTGTAAAAGCTAAAGTTTATGGGATTGTTTTCCTGTAAGATTTACAGTAATTTTCCTGTAAATAACCTATAATTGAAAATCCATAATAGTGCATAATAATGTTGATATAATTCAAAGTTCAAATAGAAGCCTCTCATAAATTTAGTCGTAATAGGCCTGGAAAATTGGACAAAAAGTATTTTGCTTGATTTTTAAATTACGGCCAAGTATCGTCTTTTTCTGATCATTTTTATTGTGAAGTCCATTGTAATTTTTACAGCGCACGTTATTTCGTCAAATACAAGATGCATGTTAGTATGGTAATGCATTTTTAGCTGTGTTCTATAGACGTAGATTGTAAGATGTCTAAGCGACTATCCGGGCGCTGAGCACGGCAAAAAGGAGCCTTCAGTTTTGAATCGCGCAAGTTGAGTTTTATTTTAGTTTTTTTATTGTTTTTAGACATAATGTTGGATTTTTTATTGTTTTTAGATATAAATGTTAAAGTTTTTTATTTTTGTAATGATACAACCCCGGTGGGCTCACCCAACCGGCACCACTGACCGCATGATCGTTACCAAGCTTTGCCAAAAACGCGGACAAATATGGCACGCCATGGTGGTTAATATCAATGGTTCCCATCGTATGGTGGTTCTATCCCATTGGATATGTATTTGTGATACATGATTGGACGCAAAAACTGTATTACAACAGGGGTTCACATCTATGTTCGCTCTCGCGTGCCATATTTGTCCGCGATTTTGGTAACGATCATTACGGTCAGTATCACAGATTGAGTGAGCCCACCGGGGATACAACTATACGTTGCATCTTAAACTTAAAGAAAACCTGATTAAAAAACCTTCATATGTCAAAAAATCCTCTTAAAGAAGATATTCAAGTTTAGACCTTACATCCTTTGAAATATCTAATTGTGAGAAGGGGTATTAGCTGTCCATTTTTTGCACACAATCTACTAGATTCCGATTTTCTCCCCTTTTTTTTCATTTTTAACCGTCCATCAATACTTACTTCTAAAAATTAGTGTTATTAGGTCCAACACGCAATTCACAATGGGATACGAATATATTCAATACTACACTCCACACAGGCCTGCGCCTTTTTTCGTGTTGTTGTCGCCCGTTATTGGTCATTTTAGTGAACCGATTTGACAAGCATTGTTTTGTAAGCGACTGCTGATTGAAGACTACCTACAACTGAGTCTCATTTATGTTTGTGATCCGTTTAATTGATGAATATTTTCCTTTGCAAGATAATATCAAATAAAATAATAATTTACACTATAGGGCCTATGGATTCCCCCAGTAATAACGTGAGAAACCGGCAAGTCCAGGCCCCACTGCAAATGAGGTGGTTTTTGTTTTTGGTGACCCTCGCCTAAGATGAACCCTTCAAACTGAGAGAAATGGCGCTACCTCTGGGTTGCATTCAGTTGCTATCAATATTAAGTATAAGATCTGTAGGAATATCAAAAAAGGTTGTAATGATAATGTTATTTTGATCCGCCCAACCATTTTAACCGTTTAAACAAATTCTTACAGGGAACACGCCTGACTGAAAGAGTGCTGTGACCTCCAGGATCCATCGTGCTGCATCTTGGCGGTCCGTCGCTCGAAATTTTGGGGATAACTAACCCTCAATTTAAGATTGATTGGGTCGGAGATATGATGTCTTCAAGCAGAATGTTGCTTTAAGGTCTGAGATGTTCCATTGAGGAGAAATGATGTTTCATCTCGCCCATTTGTACAGGAACGATGGGGCAGCATTAGTGTGTGAAACCCTATACAAATAATAAATTTCGTAGTCTTGGGTTCCGTATAATCCCCAAAACTGGGAAACAAAATAAGATTATGAGACAAACTAAATTTGCAAGGGATAACTCATCGATCATCGTAGACTCGTTTGTATGTATCAAATAAGAGTCAAGATCAGACGGTTTTATTTCACCATCATATACCATACAAACCCAAATTGTACATCATAATTGTTTACTACAGTAGAAATGTAACATTAGATTATTATGGTCAAAATAAGGGAAAATAATTGAAGTTGAGGTTGGGCTGAGTAGAAAAAGTAAGAGTATGCTTATTTAATAAAATACAACTCAAAAAAAAAAAAAAAAAAAAAAAACAAAACACAACACAAACCCCCAAAAAAAAATCTTCTCTCCACACCATTTGGGTTCACCCTTCCTCCCAAACTGGTGGCATTATTCCGATGTTTCACTCATTGTTAGAAAGACCCTCGGGCTTTGTGAAAAGCTCATGTTACTCTAAATTATGCTTTAAGTAAAGTGCTTGTTCCGATTATGTCTATTGTGTTCTCTACTTTATATGGGAGCCTGGCACTTGCACATACGCCCCCAAGTACGGTGGGAAAAAACTTGGTTTTGATGTAGAAGCAATAATGCATATTGCAAAGCCCTATTCAATACGTGCTAATATTGATGGTTACCAAATACTGCGTTTTTAATCCATCAATTCATTGAATTTATGGATTATTGCCATTGAGTCGGCGGTGTTTTAATATGTCGGCTCTTATTTGCGAAACTAGTCGGCCGTTTTTATGTCAGTTTTGCCCCCGAATTCGCACATTTGTTCTGTGAGTAATGGGCCTTTGCCGTAGTTTTTAGTTTTTGGAATTTTAGTGACGGGAGTCAGTTTGGGTAACTTTTGTATCTTTTTGTCAAGTTTTGACAATCCTTTGCTGCCGTGCTGTCGTGGCTTTTCTTATGAAATTGCGTATTATTGGTTTGGGTGTGCAGCCTATTAACGGTTCTAGTGGGGGTTCTTCTTTCCAAATTAACATCTGAATTAAAAACGCTCAATACTAGTGCATCAGATGACATTAGCATACGCTCAAACAATAATCTCATCCAGTGGCTGGTTCTCTTTCCTCACTTTTGAATTCTTCCCTGTATCTGGACTAGTTCCTAGGCTTACTAAAGCAGGCGAATGTAATACACCTATCCTCAAAGCAGGCGACAAACCTGAATTTTTCAAATTATAGGCCTATATCATACTACCGTCCAATATCTAAACTCCTTGAAAAAGTTGTTTACTCGTATTTTTATTTCGTTACTAAACATAATATACTCCCCTCGCAGTTTGGATTTAGGCCCAAGCGGTCTACATACATGGCTATAAATGAACTTTATTGTAAAATTGCTGAAAATTTTTGGTAGCAAACTCCACACAATTGGTAATATTCTTAGATTCTCAGCAGGCCTTTGACACCATAAATCATAAAATCCTCTTCTATAAGCTAAATAAATATGGTGTTCGGGGCGTGTGTAATTAGTGGATCAGGAATACCTGACTAATACAAAGTAACGGGTTTTGATTAATGGTACCTTTTCTGAATCAGCTTCCATCACTTGCGGAGTTCCTCAAGGCTCATTTTAGGGCCACTTTTATTTCTTTTTATGTATAAACGACCTCCCACTTTTGTCTAATCTACCGTCATTTTTTTTGTGCGCGATGATTTATCCCTTTTTTTTTTTTTTTTCCCACCCTGATCCTAATGTACTTGAACAAATCATAAATAATGAACTTAACGCTATTTCTAACTGGTTCAAACTAAACAATTATCAGTGAATTTTAAAAAACGAACTATAATAATGATTTTTAAAATAAACACAGTAATAAACCAAACCGTACATTAAAGTTGACATAAAAATTAGCAACACCGTCTATCCAACAAGTTCCAAACTACAATTCCTTGGTTATCTTATTGACCATAACCTGTCATGGGAATTCTCATACCAAACAACAATTTCCAAAATTATCTCCAAATATAATGGAATTATCAAGTTAGACCCATTCTATCTCCTCACACAAATCTCTTTTTTCAACCCTTTAATAATAAATTGCTTATACTATAATACCCCGGACATTTTCATATGGTGCATGGCTTTGGCTGACGCTAACAACATTGGTTTAGATTCACTTTTCCTACTCCAAAAACGCCATCATAACGTGCACCAACTCCCTGTGGTTGGCCCATACAGATCCCCTTTTTCATTCTTTTAAAAACCTTGAAAGTCCAAGATATTATGGCTCCACTAATGCTACTTTTATGTACCAATTAAACCATCAATTACTTTCCAACGATCTATATTGATGAAGATTTCCTTTACCTTTTCACACTCCCACACAATTATCAGAAAAGATGCTGATATTCGCCATATAATACACCGAAAATCCAAGGTCCTTGTTCGGGCTGCGACATATTCCCGGGTACCCGCCCGTGTACGTCTTACCCGGGACAGAATTTATCGGGCGGGTTTCCCGAACGTCACTTTTAAAAAAAAAAAAGGTTAAATTTGTACATTTCTTTTACTTACTCACTAGTCTCACTAGCACGGAATCAATATTACAATCCTGAATGAAAACATATCCATTAAGGGTTATACCAGATTTGATGCAAAACGTGATATTTATCACTTATGAAAGTTGTTGCCTCTGTATTAACCGCCTCCACACTCCCTTGAGAAAATTTACCCCATTCACCGGGCGTGGGTTTTTAGGTATGCTCGTTAAAGATGGTAATAGCTGTACTAAAGCTACGGGCTGTGTTTAACGTCATCTCAGCCGATTTGTGTCAGCTGACGCGGCGGTGTTCCAGCGATCGGGTTTTTAATTAACGTTTGGTTTAATGGCGTTTAGGATGAAATAATAAAGTTTAAATAAAAGTACAAAGGCATAGCAAACGATTTGTAGTAAATAACGAGAGTTCTTCTTATGAATTGCATAGAACAGGTGTGTTTTCATCGCCAAAACATGGAAATATTTGAATGGTATGTATTGTTTCAGGAGAGAATTTTTTTTCTTCTAACTTGGTCAGCCTTCGAATTTTGGGCAGTGACTCAGAGTTTCGGGTAGCCCCGGGTAGCTTCGCGCCCGAAAATCAAACAGTACGCGGGAAACGTCATTACACGTCCTTAGCAGAGCGTCATTCTATCTCCTTCAAAACAAACATGAAAAAATATCTCAGTCATATAGTGCTGTCCGTCAATTCTTAATTCGTACCTCTACTTCCCTTTCCTGTTCTTTCTACTCTTCCAACTTCTTAACTTTAATAATCTAGTAGTCGGTCAGGTCTCGTCCTGTGTGTTCGTGTATGTGTGCGTGTGTTCTGTGCTTGTTTTGTTGCTTAGTTCCGACATGTGGTAATCTTAAGTGGGAGTCATTGCAACCCGGTGCAGCCCCCGATCCTCGCGTTAGCAGTGACCTCGTTCACCATGTACACGCAGTGTATACATTATTAATTATATGATCATTATCATAGGTATACTTATATATTTTCTATTCAGTATCACTGTTTAATTATTTGAATTACATAATAGAACGTAGATCATCATGTTAATATAACATATAAATATCGCATTTATCTTCTCGATTGTTATACATTTTTTAATATTATCTAAAACTGTATTTGCTGTATTTTGTGATGACAAAATAAATATTGATAGATGTATTGGAAATGAAATGGTGATTGTGGTTACCGATATCTACCAGGGCCTTAACCGGGGATCTGAGGTCAACACAATGCGAGTTCATTTGACTTTATAGATCTTTAGTGTAAACAAATTGTCCTCTGGATGAAGGTCACCCAACTATATAGAGATGACACTAAAGAGTTGTTTTATACTTGATATCAGACTTAGTTATGTTAATAACTCGGGTATTTTGCAACGTCAAGTCTGCAGCAAAAGTAGAATTTGCCTACTTTAGTGAAGTTCAAACTTTCAAAAAATTAAGTCCGACCTTAGCAAAATTTGGTGTATCGTGGTATCGTCTTTGGGTCAGAAGGGCTTAAGGCCTTTTTTTTTTCCCATTCTGTTTTATTATGGGATATAAGTTGTTGTTGGTTGTTGGTTGTCCGACGGTCAAAAGTTTAAGAATTTTTAGTTTATGTAATATTAGTTTTTGGTTATATTTTTAGAGGTGTTTGAGAAAATTTGGTGGTGCGCTGAGAAACCTTATCTGCTTTCATTATTAAGTTTCCTTGGTTGGCTGTTTGTCATCACAATGTGACATTGCTAGCGACATGTATACCATTCCAGCGTGGCTGTTCCGCAAAACGATGTAACTAGCGGTCGAAAAGATAACGCGTTTTAAGAGAAGGGAATAAAAGGCACCTTGAAACTGTTGAAACCAGTTCTGGAATTTCTATAGTGGTCTTGAAAGTTGAAGGCACTTTATAATATACAGTGGTGGAGAGTCAAAAAGAATTAGGAAATCGTGGAATGAAATAGATTTAAGGGCTCAGAATTTCGACTACATGAGAAAAATACGGCCTTTCATCTGATATCAAAATCGATACTGACTTCCGGAGTAATGGGGGGGGTCCCAAGGACGATCGGAACACGCACCTTAAGATGATTCTGCAATCTACCGTCTTTTTTTTTCTCTCTCTCCCTTCTGAAAGAAGTTGTGTGAGCAGACTGATATAAAGAATACTCTGGAAAACTATTCTAAAAAGTCGAAAGTCTCCGTGGAGAGAATCGATTTGTGCAAAAATGGCAAATTTTCCATGGAAAGTATTCAGAAATGGCAAAGTGATTGAATGACTTGTCTGAGGCGCGTGGGTTAATTGATTTTCTTTGAAATATAATACTAATAAAATTCTTAAAATGGTAATTAAATGATCTCTTACAACATAGGGCTTAGTTTAAAAGGCTGGTGTTTATTTAATCATAAAAATAGGAAAACAACTTACAAACTTACAAAAGTAAATCGTTTGCAAGCGACTACATGGAAGGCACCACATAGGCCTATATGATCTCGTAAAATTCCCTTATACTTGTACTATAATTTGCATTTTTGTATTCCAATACTTTTATCATTTTCATTTTTGTATTTCTCTGTTTGATGAAAAGAGCAAAATAAATTTGATTGATGAACGTGGGGTCGGTCGCAAATTACACAAGAATCATAAAATACCAGAAAAGGTAAACTCTCCATAAAAAGATTCCAATACTAGAATACCTAAATTATATTTGAGGGCACATGTGGTCCAGTGGATATGACTGCCGACTCATGATCCAAAGGTTGTGGGTTCGAGCCCCGCTGCGGCTAATGTGTTGTGCACTTGGGCAAGGCACTTTACCTCACTTGCTTCGTCGACCCAAGCGATATTCGGGTAGCTGTTATGGGGAATATTACAATCTAAGTGCTGATAGGATTGTGCGCTTGGCAGGCTGCCGACCTAGATGAAGCGAAATGATTGTGACGATTTCCTGACGGCAGCGTAATAATAATAATAGGCAAGAGCGCTGTGATCTTGATGGAATGCCGCTTTATAAAAAAGCCAATATATATAAACTCCTCAAAAAAAGTTTGTAAATTTTTTTCAGACATGCATTTTTCATTTAATTGAACATTTTATTACACGTTATTGCATATCAGTGAAAAGCTCATTTATTCCTCTGTACAATGACACCAAAATGACAAGAGTTGATTTCTTCATGGTTGAGTGACACTCATTTGAATACTGGTAGGTCTGAAAAAGAACGTGCCAAATTTCAATACCTCAGTTTAAGAGCTACACATGGTTACACAGCTTAAGAGGATTAGGTTTGCTTTGAACCCGGGTCTTGGAATAGGAAAATGTCAAAGAGTTGTTATTCAGTATCTCATCATGCCGCGAGTATCAGATGTGCTGAAGCTTAAGGCTCGTGTCATGGGGCAATTCGAAGCTGGCATATCCCAGAATCAAGTTGTAGCCAATGTTGGGGTAAGCCCTATTGCTCTATCAAAATGGAAAACAAAATTCCATGCAAAATGGTAATGGGAAGGTGAGACCCAGAAACGGTTGACCCTGGGCAACAGCACCCCATAAAAACAGGTTTATTACACACTATTCTTTGGAATTGGGGATTGTCTTCCAAAAATTTGCATGCACGGTTTGTGTGACAGTATCGACACGAGTTCAATCTGAGAGCACGGTAACTCGCTAAGAAGCCAGCACTGACAGCCCTTCACCATCAGGCCCGGTTAAGGTGGTGTTGGCAACACCGGTAGTGAAATTTAAACATGGTAACAGAAATTCATATTTTCAGATGAATGCAGATTTTGTCTTCGGAAGTTGGATGGTAGAGTTAAAGTTTGGAGATGTGGTGAACGTTTCCCTGTCTGTTGCATTGGAAGACCGACAGATTTTGGTGGAGGCAGCCCTGATAACTGGGACAACAAGACTTGTTATTTTTGAAGGCAACAATGCTGTCGGGGACAATATTCTAAGGCCGTTGTCATCTCTTATGTCCTCAATCTGGGACGATATTCAGTACTCCAATACGATAATGCCCGTCCGCATTGTGCAGGGATCGTCAATGAGTAACTTGAGAATGAAAGTAAAAGAAACTTCGGTGGCCTGCCATCAGCAAACTCATGAGCAATTTGAGCACATTCCGTTTAACCTAATCCTCTTAATTTAAGCAACCCTAAATTGAGTACAGGTACTGAAATTTGGCACTTTTTCTTTCAGACCTACCAGTATTCAAAGGAATGTCATTCAACCACAAAGAAATCAAATCTTATCATTTTGGTGTCATTGTACAGAGGAATAACTGAGCTTTTCACTGATATGCAATAGAGTGTAATACAATTTTCAATTAAATGAGAAATACATGTCTGAAAAAAGTTTCCAAACTTTTTTTGAGGAGTTTATATAAAGGAAATGGGTGAATATCATAAAATAGTAAGAAATGCCCCACCTCTTCCCAACTATTGTCGCATTTCATATTTATATACTGTCACGATGAAACACCCAAACTTGCAACCATTTTCGCTCTTTAATAAAATAATAAAATGTGAATGAAAAAAATCGCTTTCTTTTATAAAGGCATTTACGTTTAACATATAGGCCTATGAGTTCACTGAAATATTTGATCCCAGTGCTCGCTCTCAACTTGTAAGATGTATCTTGGCCCATAAAGTTGTGATTTTTGCGCAATTTCCATGGAAAGATTGTATGGTTTACTGCCTGTCGTTTGACTATGATTCGGCGTACTTTTCAAACAAAGTCGCCTCCAAAATGAAAGCGGGTGATCAGAGCTTGCGCACGGGCCCTAATGAATTCAATGGATTGAAAAGGTTAACATTGTTCTGCTGTTATAGGTCAGGATTCAACTGTGAATTCTGTTGTGGATGGGTGATCAGTGGTCAATCAGGGTCCTATTAGTATTACTTGGTAATGCATGGTAATAATACTAGGGTTGGGCAAATCTTGACTTTTTTCTGAAAAATGATTTAAAACTAGTTATTTCCATGGCCAAATTTGCTGTAGAATCCAAAAATGACGATTATTTTTACATACGATGACATCTGACGTTGCTAAATTTCCGAAAATTCAAAATGGCCGCCAAAATGACGTATTTTTCGACTCATCACCTACCTTTCGGGTAAATACCACTTTTAATATGTCTATATATAGGTTTTTGGGGTCAAGAAACTCAAATCTGAACTTTTAAAAATGTTTACCCCTACCTAAAATGAGTTATGTGTGAATTTTGATAATTTTCATATTTTTTGTTAGTAATTATCACATGCTTTGCTCAAATATAAGTATTTTATTATTCTTTCAACCATTTGGTTTTTTAAAACTATAATTCAGACTAAAATATGAATAATTATACAATTTGAGCATACCTTTAGCCTGGAATGCTAAATGGACATCAATCCTTGTTAGTCCATGCATAAATTGCTTTCAACAATGAGTCTATGTCAATGTCAAATTTGACTCCTCAGAGGTGAGTGTTGAGATGATTATTGCGAGTGGAGAGATAGGGATTGGTGTGATGATGGAGTTGTGTCAGAGAGTGTTAGATGGAGGAGGGATGCCGGAGGAGTGGACGTGAGTGTGGTAGTTCCAATTTTTAAAGGGAAAGGGGGTGCAATGAGTTGCGGTGCATATAGGGGTGTGAGATTTTATGTGTGGAAGATGAGAAGGGTGCTGGAGGGATGGTGGAACAGGAGGAAAAGTTGTGTGATGAGGTGGAATCGGTGAAGGAATTCACATACCTGGAGGACAGGGTTAGTGGGGGTGGTGGATGTGAGGTGGCTGCGACAGCTAGAGTGAGGTCTTCTTAGCGTGTCCACAAGTCATTGGTAATGGCTTGTGGTGGTGTCAGGATTTATTCAACTGAGTAAGCTGATCTGGGGCCGCGTGTATCTATGATACGGACGCTCCTAACATGGCCCGCTTTTTTTTTGAGACTAGGGGCGGATTGGGAACAGTCAGGGGTTAACACCCTACTCTAACACCCTACGGCTTAACGTCCCCTCCGAAGGACGGGATGCTTTCATGATTCATTTGCCCAATTCCAAGTGAACCGTGGAGGAGAGCGGTATTCTGTATTTACTCAATAGCTCGTATACAGATTAAATTCAGAATTGAGCACTCGAGTAAATCCCAGCAAGTGACCCCACCAGGATTCGAACCCGGGATTTTTTTTTGTATTTTGCTAGAGTGAGGTATGTGTGGGTGAAGTTTAGGGAATGTGGGGAGTTGCTGGACTTGCTGCAAGGGAAAAGATATCCTTTGAAGATGAAAGGTATGGTGTATAAGAGTTTTGCGGATCAGAGATGCTGTATGGGAGCGAGACATGGTGTCTGAGCGAAAATGAGATGGGGATTCTGAGGAGGACAGAGAGAGAGAGAGAGCAATGATGAGAGCGATGTGTGGTGTAAAGTTGATGGATAGGATGAAGACCGAGGACTTGATGCAGATGTTGGGTTTGGAAGAAGCGGTGGACCGGTTGGCGAAGGCGAATAATGTACGTTGGTATGAGGAATCATGTCGAGCATGTTTTAAGAAGGGCTTTTGAGTTCGAGGTGGAAGGTTTGAGGAGGAGAGGACGTCCAAAGAAGACTTGGAAGAAGCAAGTAGAGGAGGAGAGTAGGAGGGTTGGGTTGAAGATGGAGGTTGAATCGGGCGAAGTTGAAGGAGGGATAAGGGTGGTTGCTGCGAGTGTGAGGTGAATCCGCTACCGCTACCACTACCACCACTACTACTACTACTGTTTGAGTTCATTGCAAGTAAATCTTATCATTTTAAACTTGCCATCAACCTTTTCTCAACGCTGTCTAATATCAGGGGCCACTGTAGCTCTGAGGTAACATATTTCATTTATTAGTTCCTTCTCCGTCAGATTTTCTAGCAGATTGACCAAGTCAGCTATAATGGGTCCCTGATGTCTCTTGCACAGATGTAAAAGTTCCATTGTTCTGGCCGCTTTCTTCTTTTTCAATTCTGATAAGAGTTAGACTTTTGGACATTTTAACTGTGTGCAAGTACTTGGC
>JAMKCH010006221.1:0-42613 GCA_023653785.1 Ophioderma brevispina
TCTGAAATAGACCACAATGCAACATATTCGCTGTACAAATGTAATCGCCTCTTGAGGAATTGAGGACATGGCCCGGGCATTTCAGTCATTTCATTCCTTGCAACCTTACGAAAAGTTAACTTGGGGCCAAGATGGATGCCAGCAGACTTATCCTTGATAAATTCTTATTTAAAGAGACATACGCAGTTTTATATAGGAGACAGGAGGATCATAGAATTAATGGATTTAATGACCGAATTATAATGACGAGCATGATAATGGCTATGTGAATGATAGGAAGAAGCTGTGAAAATGATTGTTGATGAAGAGCGCACCAGAAATTAATTGTAGAAACAAATGAAGGAAAAATGCTGCAGCATTTCTTTTCACGTGAGAGGACTGGCAAATACAACCTGAATCAGCATTTTGCTATTATTAATAATTACAACTCAAAACAATGTGTTGTGACCTTCATTATTTATTCAATTTAGTATTAAGCATGAAAAAACACAGAAGTCGACATCCCACCACACGGCGTGCCGTCTAAGTTGCAGAGTATTTGGTGATCTTTTCCTTGCATACCAGGGGGATCTTAATTTATGCCTGTTTCATGGTCACCAGCTGCAGTTAGCACTTTAGGATCCTTCAGCAGAATATTAACTTTGCTGATTGAAGGGGACTTTAACAAGGCTGCATGCACATATCTGAACTAGACCACAATGCCACAAATTCAGTTACAATGTACTCGCCTTCTTGAGGATCTGAGACACTGGCCCGGGCATTTCAGGATCATTTATTCCTTGCAACTTACGAAAAGTTAACAAATGTGGCCAAGATGGAGATGCCAGCAGACCTTCCACCTTGATTAAATTCTATTTAAAGCCCATACGCAGAGGTCATATGGAGACAGGGTGGATCATAGAATTGAATGATTTTAATGACGAAATGATAATGATGAGCATGATAATGGACTATGTTAATGAAGGAGAAGAAGCTGAAAATGATGTTGATGAAGATCCACCAGAAATAAATGTAGAACACACAATGAAGAAAAATGCTCTGCAGCATTTCTTTTGCACGCGAGGATCGGGGCAAATACAACCTAACCGCATTTTAGCATTACTAATTAATTACAACTCAACAACAATGTGTTGTGACCTAATTTATTTATTCAATTAGTTTAAGCCTGAAAAAAGACACAGAAGTCGTATTCCCACCACACGGGCGTGCAGTCTAAGTTTCAGATTATTTTGTGACTTTTATTTGCATACCAGGGGGATCTTACATTTTTGCACTGTTCATGGTCACAACATGCAGGTGAGCACTTGTAGATCCTTCAGCCGCATTTAACTTTGCTGCTGAGGACTGTACAAGGCTGCATGCCCTGTCGAACTAGGACCACAATTGCCACCTATTCGCTGTACCAAATTGTAATCGCCTTGGGAATCTGAGGACATGGCCCGGCATTTTCGATCATTTCATCCTTGCAACCCTACGAAAAGTTAACTTGTGGCCAGATGGATGCCAGCAGACCTTCACCTTGATAAATTCCTTATTTAAAGCACATACGCAGATTTCATATAGGAGACAGGTGGATATAGAATAATGATTAAGACTGAAATGATAATGATGAGCATGATAATGACTAAGACTATGTGGAAATGAAGGAGAAGAAGTGAAAAGATGTGATTGAGACACCAAGTCTGATGGTAAATAATGTAGACACAATGAAGAAAAAGCTGCAGATTCTTTTGCAACATGAGAGGATCGGCAAATACAACCTTAACCTGAGTAAATAAATATATTGAGAGCTACAACCTCACTGTGTACTAGCAACGTGATATCACTGGAAGGAAGAAGTAAAGTAATGAGTTGTGTATGCAGGTTCAAACATAGATGTGGAATAAGACCCTTCTCATTTAGGAAAATACACCATTTTCCTTGATTATTTGATGATTTGTAGACCCTTTTTATGTTAAGTATTAGTAACATGGCTGATACTGAAAAAACACACCCTTTTACGTTAATTAAGATGGACATGACAAAATCCCATTGTCTAAGAAAGAGTGCCCCCTCCCCAGGAAAAAGTGACTTGGGTACTGCCCTCTAGTGCCATGGATCAGTAGTATCAGAGGTTTATTGTGCTTTACATCTGAATGTTTATTGTGAATTTTGCAATTATAGTATGCAGTAATAAGTTCTTGGCCCTGGCGTACGCTCGCGTTGCATGTTGCGTGAACTACGCCTACGTGCAACACGGTGGTTCGCCTGCGGGGAAGCGGGTGTACATTCCAAACTGCTTGAAATTTGGTGGTAATATCAATTTCAGTGAAAACAACATAAGACTATATAAATCAGTAAATATTAAAAATCTAAAAACAGAAAAAATCAAAAATATTTTAAAAACTTGGTTTCTCGGTTAGTCACCATACACAGTGCACACGTGCTGCTAAAAAAAGAAATATGGATGAAGAAGTGTCTTAGGATTTGCAAAAGTCTCAGTTGGTTGCTACCCAAATTAATTTGCTTTTATGGAATGCCATGTGGAGATAGAAAATATATGAGAATGTGAAAAACTTGGAAGAATCGCTTCATTTTGAATTCTAGAATCACAAACTTAGAAAACACTTTTTTTTGTTGAAATCAGTATTTGTGAACTCCCAAAATAAGTTGAATACCTGACCATACATCGGTTAGCAAGAAGTTAAAAGGAAGGCTTGGCAAATATTTTCCAATTTTTGGGGTAATGCCTCCATTTGGGATGATTGTCCCATTTGGGATGATGTCCATTTGGGTTAGAAATGCCCACAATTCCATTCCACAACAGCATACTTCCTACTTCTGGCACTGTAACACCCCCTGCCACACCCTTTACAAACTCCTGCTCTTTTGTAAAAAGCCATATTGAGAAACTATGCCCATCCATTTTTTTTTCACAGTTGACTGGCTGAAATTTGCTCAAAACTGTTGGATTTCCTTTGACCTTTTAAGATGTGATCTTCATGGAAGTTCATTGTATTTTGGATGCATTGTTAAGAAAATTTAAATTGAAATCATTAATTCTTGAATTGAATCTACAGAGTGGAATGAGGAAATGGTGCACTTCAATAAGGCACAAAAAAAAACTTGTATTGATTGGGCGTAACATGCTGAAAAGTTTAGGGTAGGTAGGTCAGATATTTTTTTAAAGATCTCCATTTGAACATGTAAAAATATTCTATCACTGTCCATTAAAAGTAATACCCACAAGTAAATTGTCCCCGCCGAACGAGTTCGTAACGGACTATAAAATGAGCAAGTGTCCGTCCGTTACCGTTGTACAAAAATGTTAACCCACGTTGTATACAATTTTTCTCTGGATTCCGTAAGGGCAACATTATGTAACCTTGTGGGACAAGAAGCGAGCTGATGAGTTCTCGACCTGATTAGATTTTTGGGCTAAAATATGCTAATTAAGGATCTAATTTGCATAATTTATGAAAATGTTCCTGCAGGGCCTGTGTACCAGTTTTCTAGAGTTCCGACGGCGGATAATGATGTACCTTGGTGGTAAGGAAGCGGACGGAAGAGTTCTCAGACCTTGATTAGATTTTGGACTATTTTTGGGCACATTGGAGTATGGCAATGAGCTAAATAATTGCAAAACAGCGTAATGCAATTTATGACACTGGACTTGGATCTCAAATTCCCTTTCCTGCGCTGCATGAAAGCCTATCATGGGGCACATCTTTTTTTGCAATTTGAAAAGTCTGTAATATATGCGGCTTGTATGCAAATGAAGCTAATTAAATTGCGTAATTGCTGTATAATCCTCTGAAACAGTACAATCGGATAGGCAAAATTCCTTTCGCTACATGAGACCATATGTCCTAGGGAAGGGTGGGTGTGGGGAGGGGGGTTAAGTGTTGGGAGGGGGTTAGGTATGGGAGGGGTTAGGTATTGTTGCGAGTGTTTTGGGGAGGGGTGTGGGGTGTGGCAGGGTTTTTTTTGCGATGGTTTGTTTTTTTTTAGTAGGGTATTTTTTTGTTTCCCTTTTTTCGGCGGAGTTGTTTGGGTTGCTGGTTCTTGTGTGCTCGTGGTTTTGTGCGTATGGGTGCTCGTGTTGGGAGGCTGGGTGGTGCTTGTTTTTTGCGTGTTTTGCGGGTGTTGGGGCAGTGGGGTTCTGGCCGTGTTTTTTTTCTGTGTTCTGGGTTTTTTTTTGTCGTTTTGTCTTTTTTATTCTGTGGTTATTTGCTCCTTTCCCTTCTTAAAAATAACTTCTTTTATCTTACTTGTTCCCTCTTTTTCACGCCTCGCGTAAATACGAGTTCCCTTGTTACAAGTCAGGTACGAGCATGTGTGGCGTAACAAGTGCAGGACTCATGCTCTTTAAAGGCTGACTCAGAGAATATTTGAAATAATTTTGTGTCAGTAATTAAAAATAGTAAAATCTAGAGCTAAAGATAGTCCACCTAAAATGCTTACTTTGAAAAGTTACAAGATGAATCTACATATTTCGTTTTCATTTAGTAATTTTACCTTTACGCACATTATAACAGTGGCCATAGGATACCGTGTATACATAAATTCCATCGGATCCAGAATTTTATAACACAGTTGTGATTTTCTTATGACGGACTTTGTTTTTAGCTTTATTTCAACCAACGTGATTAGTGTATGCTGGTCTCGCAAAATAATAATTGAGGCAGGCAAGGCAATTTTTGCCCAATTTTAAAGGGCACCAATGCATGCATGTTTAAACATAGCAATTTAAGGGCACCAAGCCATAGTTTATGGGCACCCAAGGCAAATTGCCTTAGGTATTTGGAACCTTTGTTATGTTGGACAAGCATTATGAATATGCAAAAACATGTTTGTTTGAAAACTGAGTGTGCCCTCATCCTAAATCTGAGTCGGCCTTTAAGACCATAATGCAACTTGAGTTCGGGCCCCGCTGTAATTCAACGTGTTTGTGTCCTTAGGGCAAGATCTTTAATCTCGTTGCCTCTTCAGAAAACAGCCCACGCAAAATTTGAAAAAAAGTCAAGGGTCGGTTAATTTTGGGGTAGGTTGGGTTATGCCAATATAAGATTTTTTGGGGGGGTTGTTTACTGTGATGCTCAATGTGTTCAAATGAGTAAAAGTGTATACCACGTCATTGTCTTTAATATAAATCCCCCCCAAAAAAATTCCCCCCCCCCCACTTCTGCATGGAAAATTTTGTTAAAATGACAAAAACAAACCAAATGATGGGTGCAGATGCACGGTAGAATTGAGGTGGTGCTTAATGGGGTTGGTCTTAATACTTTTAGACAATCCTGGATGACGGTTAGAAGGAGAGGCCATTAAAACCATTATTGAACTTTTTGCAAACAGATCAGAATCATCTAAAATTTGGTACTTGCTTGGCATGTTTTTTTTTGTACTGAAAATGTCAATCTCTAACTCAAAAATAGCACTTTTTTTTTAAAAAAATGCAACTGCCTGGGGCTTTTATTAGAGAATCCGGTACTTATTGAACTTGCAAGACCTTGAAATTCAAAGTACTGAATGTGGTACACTGTAAACTGTTAGCTCTACTTTTGGACAAATCGCCCCAAATTTGAAATCCACAGTTGAATGGAGGATTATCATTGGCCAACAAAAATATGGCACCAGGCTCCAGCTTGATAGTTTCTGGTTCAATAAATTGAAAATTACACAAAGGTAGGGCAAATCAAATAAACCAGACTCAACAATACAAGCATAATAAGGAAGTTCTTAACTCGTTCACAATGCAGTCAACACCCCTAATTTTGTTAATTTTCAATTGTATGGAGCAAACTGTCAAGTGCTGGTGCCCTAACTTTAATTATTGGCCAAGGATAATCCTCAGTCCCCATTCAATCTGTGGATTTCAATATTATAGGCAATTTTTCCAAATTAGGGGAACTTGAGTTTTGTGTGTAATATTGGGGATTGAAATCTTGATTCTTGAATTTGATCTGCAGGGAATGGAAATGGTGCAACTGCATAAAATGCTTTGGCCTCATTGTGGGCGGAGAACTGCAATGTTACAAAATTCTATTGTTTTTTTTTTTTTTTTTTTTTTTTAATTTTTTAGTTTTTTGATTTTTAAAATTATCTAGTAATTTATAAATATAATGACATTTCACATTGGTATTTTGTCCTATTGAATCGTGTCTTGGTAAGACCAGAAAAACCATGCAATTTGAAGATTTATCCAATATTGAAAGCTTAAACACCATTTAATTTAATCCTATCAAAGTTATACATTTAGAGTCATTGCAATTGGTCTTTCGCTACCAACCCGTTGAGGTTGCTTGTAAGTCTAACCCCAGAACGGATCAAATATATTGGAGGCCCTCCGCCTCCCACAATTTGACCATCAAAATGATGCATTTCTAGAAGGTAATTGAGTCGAGAACTCCATACATCAACTTTTTTTACATGCCCCAAAAAGTTCAATACATGGTCAGGTTTTTCTTGAGGGCCTGCCCCGTGGTATCTCCTGTAACTACCTGTCTCAGGGGCCCAGGTTTTTTGGCGGCTAACCTACAAAAGCGCCGGCTCTGGAGAGCTATGGGCAGCCATCCAGCACTAGTAACGTCAGGAAGGGCATCCGGGTCACATTTCTTTTTGCTCTAATATGCAATCCCTCACACAGCCTATTGCCTATGATGAGGTGAATCCAGCCACCCCTTAGCAGGAACAAACTGGATTAAAAAACTTAAGTTTTTACTACTACTACTCCTACAACATGCAGAAGACACTTTTTGGTTCAAAAATTCTGACATTTTTTTTCTAATTTTTTAGGGGGTATATTTTATTATTTTTATTACAAAGTTCTTGTTTTTAAAGGTTCTGTTCCAATTATGTCTAAAAAAAATTGTGTTCTCTACTATTAGGCCATGAAAGATAATGAAATTTTGTGTAACCTAGAACTAATGCTATCAAAGTTTTTCTTCACAATGCATTTCCTTTTTAAGTAACCACAATGACATACTAAGTCCTGAGAAAATCCGGGTTGGCAGAAATATGTCTAATTTGCATAAATTCAAAATGGCCGCCATTCAAGGACTTTGCGCCCATAACTCATGATCCGATGGTCGTAGAGATGTAAGTTGTGTCTTAACTAAACCCATGTTTGGGGGTCTACGAACTCCATCAAAACCCAATACATGTAGATGATGGTTAGCCCTTATTTGCATAAATCCAATATGGCTGCCATTTTGTTTACTTTAGTTATGAAATTAGTTCTGTTGAAATTTTGTTTCTTGGGCTGTGTCCATGTTTATGTTATCAAAGAACATGATTATTAAGTTGCTATTTAACGACAAACGATACCTGCCAACTACTGATGAAAAATATCTCTTTAAAATTTTTTTGTGATTCAAAACTTCTCGATCCATTTTCAAATACAAAGAGAACCTCTTATGCCGTCTACACATAAAAATGAAAACACTTCAGAAAGAAAAAATCTTTTTGTTCATTTAAAGGCTTTTCTTGGTAGCTCAATGGCTTCTTTTGGCAAAAAGGAACGAAATTACTGACATCTTGTTCTGAACTGCTCGGAATATGAAAGTTTCCTTACTTCCTCTAAAGATCCATGCAAGATTTTTCATACTGTTTCATCAGACACGTCTTAGTATACCAGTGTAAGTCCAATGCAAATTGGTTCCGGTTATCTGCTTTGAACACCGATAACCACCACCACAAAAATCTTAATTGGGGTTGATTTTTTGGTGATTAACAGAACAGGCCATTATCCATCCTTCTATCCCTCATATCTAGGGGTCCGACTGCTACTACTCTTGGCCCATTTTTTTTTAAAGGTTTGAATGAAAGCATGATGTAGGAGGGGTAGACCGGAAAGGTAGACTAAGATTTTATTATGAAGTTAAAAAATAGGAAATTAAAAAAACAAAACATTTTTAATTTTTCACTTTGGTCAATGTCAACTTAACTATACATGATAAGACTGATTCAGAAAAGACATTTTTGACGGGAAAATGCAACTTCTTTTAAGCAAAATGCCACAATTAGTGAAACAAGATTTGCTACTTACAAACTTAAATTTTGTCAAATGAGACTGTCAAATTTTTACAAATGATATAAAAGTGAAATTTTTTGTCAATTGTTTTTGTTTTTTTTTCATTGCTGTAGAAACAGACAGCCACAAAAATCATTAACCCCATACTGACTTGTTAAAGTGGATATATTGTTTGAAAGAGGATGCCAATGTGCCTATCTCAACAGTTACCCCACCCTGATAGTACAACACCCTTAACGATTGCTTCTGAGTTGACCTGTATATCTAACATTTTTCCCCTTATGTGATATCCCCCAACCATAACCCTCTCAAACCGTTATAGACAAACCCCCAACATTGTTAAAAAGACTATCGGTATGTGAAAACATGGACAGACATATCACCAAGCTAAGACCTTCAAAACAAATTATGTTTTGCTAAATAGCACACTTAAGGGAACTTAAAGGCACTATTCAGTGATTTGCAATTCGAACATCAAAAAAATCATCAAAAATCATAGTTTTGCAGTCTGTACCAAGTATGAAGGTAATCCTAACGTACCCCTGCAAATGAGCGCCAAAAGCAAAATCGATGTTTTAGTCATTACTGTCCGTTTCGGACACTTACTACTACACGTCAGTGAATGGAGAATCGTATCTTGAAAAACTGCCATTTTTGGTCAATTCGTCAGTTGGAAAAGGTAAACATATGAGAATTCCTACAAGGCTTATTCTTCTTCACTTTAAATTCTATTCCTGCAATTCCAATATTTTGATGCTTTTGGATAAGATCACTGATAGTGTCTTAACCATATGCCCACATATTTTAAGCATATGGTCGCAAACTTTTTTGTACTTTTTTAATGAAAATTAATAACATAGTTTAAGATTTATATTTAAAAAGTTCTATGAGGAATTTGGGATATTTGCACTCCCTTGAGCTTTTCTCACTGGTGTTAAAAAGGTGTGGTTGCTGTCACAAATGATTTTGGTATTTTTTATATCCTTTGAGCACATTTTATAATTGATTTTTATTAAAATCGGACCCACCACCTTACCGGGGAAAGGATAGCCGCCAAAGTTGAAAAGGGCATTGGTGAGGCCTTCCTATCCTTTTTAACTAATCCAAATTGGTACAAACCATAATATTTGCTCTTAAAACAAGGTTTCATGTTGTCATAAACTTCATTTTTATTAGTTATGTTTACATTTAGGTTTTTCGTTCTAAATTTGAACCCAAAAATTCAAATTTTCCCTACACCTTTTTACACAAAACTGATTTCACTTGCACACCAAATTTTGCAAGGGCGCCATGCATTATAACATCATAGACGCAATATGCTGGGAATTTTGGTACATTTTTTGGGTATCAATGGATAGTCCATTGATGCACAAAACCAAGTTCAAGGGGTTCTATGGAAAATAAATTTTATGAAGTTACAAAACCTCAACCCCCCCCCTCCCCCCCCCACCGCTGGTTAGACATTGTTACACAAAATAACCTGAACTAGAACGAAGGTTAAACAATCCGTAATTATTGAATATTTTGCTATATATCGATTGAATTAATGGGCCTGTCCGATCGTTAATGCCTCGTCCCCAGAACCCCAGATTTACCGGAAGTGGTCAAAGTATTGGTATATCAGATAAAGCTACTATTTTTCTCATTTACGCTGTGAAATCTTAGGGCTAAAGGATATTTGGTTTGGATGTTATGAGCGTATATGGATTTTACCCAATACTATATGGGATTACAAAATCACTTTTCATCTCTCACATCAAAATGGGTTAATATTGGAGTCGAAACTGTCCAGAGGGGTTTTTGGGTGAATGCCATTCTCTCAAGATGAAAACTGTATACTTTACATAGTGTCATCACCTTTTTTAAATTAATGGTATCACATGTGTCAAGTTCCTCACGGCCGGAACTTGGTACGACTGGTATATGAATGGACAATATATTGTTCACTTGTTTTTGTGTTATTCTTACTAGATATTGGGTGCCATAATATTGGCAGGTTAAATTGCCACGAATCTTAGGACGTATCATTATCTTCACATTATTACCGTTGGCTTTGCTTGCCTTGTCCATTTTTGATTTATGCTAATAAGGACGAAGGTGTCTCATCATTCACATTATGCATTCACATTGCAATAATTGATCTCAAAATTATGTGTAGATACACAACATTCGACTTCCTTTCCTTTGTGACACAGATTTCGAGATGGTGGACAAAAATCTATCAAATGGCGGCCATTTTGGATTTATGCAATAAGCCGGAACCAAACATCCTATTCTATTAGTAGGTCCATAATTGTGTGTCACAGACCTTGAAACATGGGTATATATACCGAAATTATTCTGCACGAGTCTCAGAACTCGAGATATAACAAAAATCTATCAAATGGCGGGCCATTTTGAATTTTGCCATTCAGTTAGGCATATTTCTGCAACTCGGATTTCCTCGTACTTTTAGTATACATCATTTTAGGTACCTTTTAAGCAAATACATTGTTCAAAAAAAAAAAAAAAAACCTTTGATAGCAATTTGTTACAGGTCAAACCTCAATTTCCTTGGACTATATTATGAGAGCCTGACAGTTGCACATATGCCCCATCAAATAATCAGGGGAAACAAACTTGCGGTTTTGATGGTAAAAAAAAAGGAACAATGCATATTGCAAAGCCCTATTCAATTACTGTGCTAAATATGATGGTTAACCATTAAAACGGAAGTTTTTTGTTTTATCTTGGGAATGAAATGGCTTTAGGGCAACAATGAGAAAAATAACGGCCTTCATCATCTGATAGCAAAATTAATACTTCCGATCAATCAGGGGTCCAAAGACGATAGGAACATGCACCTTTAATTGACCAATAAGCGCCAAGAATTGATTTTAATCCGTCTTTTTGTGCTAAACTCAACTGGTTCCTACTATTGGGTCAAAATCTGGTCATCCTAACCGGCCTAAAGAATTACATAGATGAGCAAATGAATAAACTTTGTTGCCATATTGAATCTCTGATTCATTTGTGGTGTATGGACTTGATATTTTACTTTTGGTATAAGACTAAAATTAAGATAAAAATTACTCTCCTTGAGTGTTGCCCGTAACTCTAAAGAGTTCTAGTTCCCTCTAAAAAAGAGTGACTAGTTCAACTCTAAAAAAGAGTGATCAGTTCACTCTTTCCCCCACACCTCTAAAGAGTGACTGTTCACTCTAAAAAGGAGTGACCACTTCACTCTTTGCTTGGAGTATTTTTATTCCTCTTTATTTAGAGTGATCTCACTCTAAAAGATGCGTCACTCATCTGGCTCCTTTTTGTAGTGAGATTCACTCTTTTAGAGTGGTTTTTCACTCTTTCGTTTTAAGAGAGTAGATGGAAAAGCAACCCCGTGTCTTAGATTGTTTGCACGTGGGTGGTTTGTCCTCATAACAATGATTGAGTTCATCCAAAGTTTTGGATAGTCTCTCTTCAACAACACCGGCATCGTGCGCTAATTCCAAGATCGTCTTAACTACTTTCACTACTTAACTTGGATTATATCACAATTAATTATACCATTCCAGGGAGAATTAATAAGTATCACATACTGGTTGTTTTTAGAGGGACAGCACTGATTAAAAGTTATGAGAATAATTCATACAGTATTCTTGCCAATCTTTTGGTGAATTGAGGCTATACCAAATCAAGATCATTAAGCCCAAGTTCATAGATCATATCCTACAGAGCTTTCCACACTTTAAACATTTGAAAGTTTCTTTACGAAAAGAATGGGGGGGGGGGGGGGTGTGGGAGGGTTTTGGTTTTAGCCAGAAATTATTTTTTAGATAAGGATTAACCCCTGCTTTCACTTTGTCTCACTTTGTAAAACACTGTAGTAACAAACAAGAAAGGTCCTATAGGCCTATTAAAAATAAGGATTTATTTCACATGTCATGCAGAGGATAGTTGATCATGAAGCCATGAAAGATAAATATTACTAGCAAATCAATGATGAACAAACAATTGTTCCCAGTAACGGGTAACTCTTTGGAAGTTCTCGATAGACCTTTTGGTCTACAATATGTGACTTAAAAAGCTTCAAAGTTGCACCTTCCTAAGAATGCACACCAAAATGAGCTGCTAAGATCATAACTTGCCTCTCTATGGGTACCTCTTCCCTGGAAAAAAGCACTGTACCCTAATAGCTATCCCTAACAGCCTTTTGGTTTCCAGAGGGGGGGGGGAAAGGGATATACGCTAAAGAAGATTGGACATCTCTGGCGGGAGTCGAACCTGGGGCCTCCAGTGCCCATGATTCCCATGGGCAGGGATGGCAAGCCATGAGGGAGTCGCTGGCCTGGCCAGCGATTTCGTGCCCATATGAGTGTTGGTACGATGACGTCATCGCATTATTTTCCTAACCTCAGCTCATTGAGTTCTAGTGGGTTTGAAAATTGCATTCTGCTGCCATTATTTTAAACACATTGTTTATGTTCAGTGCATACATAATGAATATGTACAATTTTCTTAGTTTGAATTTGGTCATCTTTCTAATTGTTGCAAAGTTTTTGAAAGTTATGCGCATTTCATTACAAATTCATGCAAACTTGTTAATTCAAAGATGCTCACTGAACAAAATTATTGCTGTGTGACACTGGAACTTAAGACTACACAGTTTTATATAGCTCTTTAGCTATATACATGTAATGGCATTATATTGAGTTGATATGAACTTCTTTGCTTAATAATGCCATAAACAGTAATAGTTCTTTACAAACAATGAAATACATGCACACACAGTCCAAGTTTCAGTCTCACACACAAACAATATTGTATAGTGAGATTCTTTGAAATTGCAAGTTTCAAAAAGCATCAATTTTCAATCCAATGCAAATACCTTAGTAATTTTGCAGACTCTGTTGACAATTTAGATATATCAAATAAATGGAAAGAAATTTGTGCACATTTATAATGCCACAAACCAATTAAACAATGCATTTAAAAAATATGATCAATCAAACAAGCGATATATTTCTCTTGTATGCAGTTATTACGAATGATCACATTTGGTGAATGCTTAACAGGACCACAAGTAGGTAATGCATTTTGTAGACACTTTACACATATTTACCGCAATATTTTTTTAGGAATTTGAGCCATGCGGGAGGAAAAAATGCTAGATCTGCGTATCTCTTCTTGACAAATACATGATTGTATTTCCCCTGGACAGTTAGAAGATGAACTTGAGTTTAAATCTGTCATTACCTAATATGGTACATATCACTTCCCAGACAGATAATCATTAACTAAGCTCTAAACCTCATGAGGCAAGAAAAGGCTAATGATCTACTGGCTGAATAATTTAAGAGCAGCCATCAGACAAGGTGATTTAATGTCTCTTAGATTGATATGGTATTCCTGGAAGACATTCAGTTAGTGAGTAAAAAGCCAAATCCTTGTAACTAATGAGAAATAGCAAGCTTTTCAACAATGCCTACAAATGATTTATGTGTTAATTAAGGCAATTTAACCAGACACACTTGTAGTCATTTGACACATTGTCTTCCATATTGCTCCCACAGGAGAACGACTTCCTGAAAAATATTTGCAACTATCTTGCAGTCTGCTAATTACATTTGGTATGGTGATACTGTGCAGTGGGATATTTTTGCACAATACTGGGACTTCTACACTTGGCAACCAGATCGCAATGTAATCCAGATTCAATGTTTACTTCGGGGCCACGTGTCCCGGGATATCGTGTTACTGCAGCAGCGTAAGCCGTACGGAAAAGGAAAGGTTTCTATTGCGGTTTGTACTGCATCGCGCAGTGCATTCTTAACTTGCCGTTTGTTACGCACTGCAATACATGTACTTATGTGTTACACTTTTCTAAAATTGGCAATGACTCGCGCTGTAACACGAGAAGTGTGCATGTTAGACAGTCATGGCCTTTCCACCCAGATCTGGAGCTCGGCAAATACCACATTGAAAGCAATCTGGTGGCTCATGTAGAGAGCCCTGTTATTTTCATGCTTATTGCAATTAATTTGCACAACCATGAATTAAGAGTCAGTATTTTGACCCTGAAGTCTGTATGCACAAAAGATTCAGACCAGGTTAAACCACTATCAATCATGTTTTTTACAAACTTGCTGTCCTAAATTGCTTGTGTTAGGTCATATCAACAGCCTTATAATTACTCTCTTTGTGAAAACGACACTAAAGTATTTAAAGTGGTCTTGAAGATGCCTTTATTACTTTTTAAGCATTTAAAGCGTCCTGACAGATGCCATTTACGACTGTTTTTCTTGATTCCCCCAATTTTATTTAGTAACCAAATGGCAGAAAAATATCATTCTTGAAAATTGGCGTGTTAAGCTTAACCACTTACAGCGGTCTTACGTACAACCATTTTCCAATTCAACAGGCAAAAAATGGACTTTGATGAAAAATAGTTTGTCCAAAATTGACAGTTTATTCTCATTTTCCGTTCTAAGTGACTATCACTTATCAAAAGATTAAAATGCATAATTTCAAGTAAATACGAATACCTCGATGTCAATGCAAAGGAAATGTTTTTTTCTGTTGGAACGAAATTATACTTAGACCAGGTCTATAGACTCGTTCTTGTTCTTTTGTACATGAATTAAACAAACCAGCAAACTGTGAAAATTACTATTGCCAAAAATATCTACCAATACATTAACACAAACAATCAGAACTGTGTCACCCCGTATTGGTAACACATTACAATTGAACAATTGATTTGGTGCTATGAATGCGGCAAATTTCTGTTACTCCCGTTGCTTAAAATTTTATGCAATTAGATTTGTTTTGAGAAGCGCGGCAAATTGAACTTTGAAGAGTTGCATCACCAGCTAGTAGAGAAGCGTGAGTAAATTTTTTTTGGGAATTTGTGTCTTGACTACATTGTTTACCCCTCATCTATCAATTGGTTTCTTTTCACTCTCTTGCAGGTGATATTGTGTTTTCTACTTTCTCTGCTGCTGATGGCAGAGGAGGACATTCTTCAACTTCCAGAAGTGATCTGCTCATTTTTTTGGTACATTTTGTACACTTTCCTTTTGGGTGGGGAATCATGGTGGTATATTGTTTTCAAAACTACCGCCAGACCTTAAAAGCAATATTAGCACATTTTTTTGAAGAGCGCCCCCAATTTTTCAAAAATTGAGATTTTTACACGTTGCATTGGTAACTGGCAGTAAACATATAACCTGTTCGGCTAATACAACGTCTAATGTGTCGCAAACAAAGGAATTATTGTAACGAAATCATTATTCACTATTACCTGCTGCGGCCGCTTATTGAAAATGGAGCAATTCCTGATTGGTCAGTTGTACATGCCCCTTATTCTGCAATATTGGGTCGCCAATGCATTTCCTTATTATGAGCTGTTTTAGTCTAATAGAATAGAAATAAAGGGTTTGCAGTGTCATTTATGGACTCTAATGTAACTCGGCCAGAAAACCTTGCAAATATGGGCTCGCTGCGTCCCCCCCACCCTCGCCCATCTTTTAGTTTTTCTGACCTCGGGGAAACACAAATTATTTCGCGCAATAAATGAAACCCTGAAAAACCCTTTATTTCTTAAATATGGGATCCCGATAATAATTCACAACGGCTGCTGGAACGGCCTTCTTGGTAACGGCCCAATTCAATTTAGAGGTCATTTCTTGAGGTGGCACATTTCATCATGGACAGATACTAGCACATAAACTATCATTTCCGCTCTGCCATTAAGTAAATTCTGGATCCGCATTCTAATTACAAAAAATCGCTCATTTTATGATAAATACGCATTTTTGAGCATTCTCGTTCGCAGGTGTAGTTTTCTAGACAATTACCAACATAGCTGTGCAAAAATATAAGTGTGGCACTCTTCAAAAAATGTGCTAATATTGCTTTAAATATAATGGTGCATCTCTTAAAGGAGGATGACCCGATTTAAGGATATGAAGTTTTCATCTCAACAGATTGGCCTTACCCCAAACCCCCATCTGTAAAGTTTCGCGCCGATATTTCAATCCGTTTTGATGCGAGAGCTAAAAACGTGATTTTGTAAGCCTCATAGAATACTATGTAAAAATTAATATTGGTCGACCAAAATGGGGCACATTTTCGCTCATAATTTCCAAACCAAACCATCCTTTGGCTCTAAGATTTCACAGGGTAAATGAGAAAAATAGTAGCTTTCTTCTGATACCAAAATGTTGACCACTTCCGGTAAATTTGGGCTTCTGGGGACGAGGCTATTAGCGATCGGGCCATGGACCTTTAAGCTCTCTTAGAAGGTTAAAGCTTACAAGACACAGAAAATACAAAATTCTGAATTTCTTAAAGACCAGACGGAATTTGCATGTAAGATTAGGCACACATACTATACTTAGGCCAACAGTTCAGGTGATATAAAAATCTCAACTTTTTTCAGGGGACAAGGCTGTAGATCACAAAATGCTCCTTTAAAAAAACGGAAGATGAAGGTTATTATTAAAGAGACACTGGCACATTTGAAAAATAGTGCGCCCTCAAGATTTTTCAAAATCGATATTTTTGCATGGATGTAAAGCTTTTATATACAAAAGCCCTCACCCGAAATGATTAAGACCAAATCAGCTTCCTTATGGGTAAACGGAACGATTTTGTAATTTTGCGTCGCCGGCGACGCGAAATTCAGCAGACGACGAAAATGGCGTTTGACACAAGAACATGCATGTTTCCCACGCTATGCACACTGTTTGACCGGTCTATATCCGTTGTGGTTTTAATATCAGTGAGTATGAGTCAAAAATATTCATGTAATATACACATTTGTTGATTAAAGTTATGGAAAACTTAAAGGTTGGCCTACAAATTACCTGGATATCTTTATCTTCATATCAATGTCCCTATCTGTTTTGGGGTATGTTATTTTTATGTGTAAAATATATCTCTGTTCTTCCAATGGCCTAGACTATCATTTGAGAGCAAATTGAAGAAATTTCATATTTTGTGAAAATGTGCCAGTGCCGCTTTAAGAGCAAAGTTTTATCCTGTAATCAAGATATTAAATAGACTTGTCACCAATCCACCTCCAAACTGAATGCAGGATACAGGAACCCATTAACTTTCATTAGCCAAATACATTTTGACAATAAAACTTTAAAGGCAGGAAATTGCTTTTATTGATGGAAGATATCAGAATACATCAAAAAAATTAAATGAACAAGTGGAAAAACATATCTATGCACACAAACCATAACAAAATGCAATATTAGAAAAATGAACCTTGTCAATCTGAAGTCTGGAAAGTCATTTATTTGTGATCATGTTTACATTACATATTAGATGAAAAATTGTAATCCTCTTATGGCTATGTATTTAAACAGGCATTGGTTAGGTATAGGATGCACTGTATGAGCTGAATTTGCTTGAATCAACAGACCTGAAAACATTGAACTTTAAAGCCAGAATCGGGCATTTGTTTTCAAAACTTGATAATGTCAAATTTTGTCCTTGAATGGGAAATTATGTTGCCTCTTATGATTGTCAACAAAATATTATATTCCTGCAAGAAAATGGAAATTAGGACATTTCAAACATTTTGTAACCGGACATAACTGATGTATGCACAGATGGTATTGGTATGGTAACCTGAATTTTTATTTTTTTATGTTGGCCATGTTGGCATTAACAGCTGTAATTTAGGGGATTATGCTGACAACTAAATAGGCCCCACAGACAGCACTCCGGTGTTTACAGGACAGTGTATTGATCTCCAACAGCCAGGGATTACCTAATCGGACTGACTGTAGTCGTGACCACACTGAGGCTGAAACTCAGTTTCAAAACTGGAGTGTTTCGACCATGGTTTTTGACCGTGATATCCCCTAAAAAATTCGGTAGTGAAACTCAAACTCTGATAAAAACTCTGAAGTGATTTAGAGTGTTATGCAGTGTGGACAGCTTTGAGGGATAGTGAGCGGGGCCGGGGGTGACCTCACAAGGTCCATCTTTGTTGACAAATTCCTGTGTTTGTATATCACACACGAAAGGCAATATGGCTTCTGATATGTTGACTTCCAGTCTACAATAAAATATGACAAGCCTGAGAGGTGAATGGTCAGTGGGATGATTTCAGAATTGGATTCAATTTTCACCCCCAGAGTTTCAAACCCTTGAAGTTTTGTGACTGTCTGAACACGGCTTGTAACGAGGTCTTTCTCATGGCTCAGCTGTTCCGTGTCTTTCAGATGCAACCATGGGGAGAGCAGAATTTTTTTCAGGTCCTACTGAGATTTGAAACTTGGACCTTTCTGCACCAAAAGGCAGAAAGCCTTAACCAGTGTTGCACGATCTTCCTTATTTACACACAATCCAACGTAGCCTAACTACAGCCATATACCTAACCCCACAGTTAAGTCACCCTAAACTTAATCCTAAAATTTAAAACGGACCCCGCATGTCATTAGTGACGACTCTGTATAGAACTAAGTCTAATATCGGAAATGTGCAGATTACTTTGAAATACACCTGTGAATGAAAAGCAACATGTGAATTTATCAGTTTGCTCAATGAAGACTTTACTGAAGCAAGTTCCAATACAAAAGTACAAAATAAATTTAACCAAATTGGAGGTGTGCTAAAAAAAAAAAAGCACAAATCACAGATAGCAGCTTTTAAAGCAGACGAAAAATATCATTAATAGTGACGATGCAAGCCCATGGTCAAGTACAATACATAAGGAGAAAATGCTCCTATAGAAATGATTGATATCAATGCTTGCAACAGCCCAGAGCAACAGCCTAAAGGTCCCCGGAAACGTCTGACATATGACAAATCAAATGTTGATTTGATTAGAATGAATCAAATATGAATTATCAAAACAATTGAATGATAGGGATGGCCATTTCGAACAGGCCAAATCTTGTTCAAACATTATACAATTGATGATGGTGAATTTGGATAGTTGATTCCATTGTGTCAATGCTTGATGCCAAATCCTCCATTCACTACAGGCATAGACCTCTCAGAGGTACAATCAACATCCTGAACTCCGAATGAGTAAGCAAATAATGATTCATTTTGCTGCAGTATATCCGGAAAATTAAAATCACAACTTTCTAGGCTGTTGTTTTGGTTCGTAATGCACATACGAGGCATGCACACAATTGATAGGCAGAGCAACCAGGTGATTTTGTCAGGTGTCCTCATTTTATTAAGTTGAGATTTGCCAATTATAGTCTGATTTTATTCCTGTCATAAATGCTATTGTTGACTGCTACAACATTATTTGGCGGAGATGTGTTGAGATCAAAACTAACTAGAATTGTTGCGGGGGTTCTAGGCTTTCGAGCTCTCACTAAGTTCAAAGAATATAAGCTGTGGGCCGCCCCATCCCCGCCCATACCATGACCGTTGACCCTGGACATGACCTGTGACCTCATCAAAATGAGGGATCGATGGTGCACCTATGACACAAGTTTGGTTCCCCCAATTGAAACTTCAAGTTTCAATATTTGGTAATTTACATTTTTAGCCCATTTTATAACTGGACCTCACATGACCTTGGACTGGGCAATGAACTTGGACCTCATAAAAATATGAGGGATCCCATGGTGCACCATGAACAGAAGTTTGGTTCCAATTGAACTTCAATTTCAATTGAGGTAGATTTTTTTTAATAAAAAACAAAATAAACACATTTAGTGGCACACACACATAATACATCCACACCACACAGACACACGCACAACGGATTGATAGTGGTCATCCAGCTAAAGCTGGCGGCCCACAAAAGCCGTAAATGCTCAAGTTTATTCAAATGATAGGTACTTTAACCCATTTCACATGAAACCTTTTTTATGAATATGTAAAGGCTTATACACAAAATACATGAATAGATTGTATGCAGTCCGAGACACACTATCGATTATTTGTTGGAGTCAATCAAAGAACGGACAAGTGTCATTACTATCGAGGCCAGTGAACCTCTTAACACTTGAGAGGATTAGGCCACTAAATATTGTAGTTGTTATGAGTAACCACACTCGTAGTCTTAGAAAATGATTGGACCAGATGGCATGATCATTTCTGGAACTAGGTGACAAATGTAAACGTCTAAGATTTTCTAATATTCCTTAGTGACATAAAAAGAACTTGGTGGTAATATTACTTATTCGATCATTCTTTTCTCACTTATGCCGGAATGCTCGAGTGTGTTCAATTTGTTTGGAATATATTCAGAGCATTTGCCTTTTGTTAGTGAAAAAAGGGGCATTTTCTTAGTGATGGCCTTAACCTGATCTGGTATCGTCATCAAAATGTCTATTGTATTGATTAAAGTTATAACAAACCTCTGAGAATGAAGTTTACCCCCTATTTTACTAGTTCCCCATACTTCCAGAGGTTGGACCCATAAAGTTCTAATTCAGCATCCTTCAACTATAGAGAAAACTTGGCAAACCTTCTTCCCCAAACTTTGAAAAAAAGATTTCATATAACCTACTATTACTCGATAAAGAAATGCTCTAATATGTTTTTCTGGTTTTTAATTTCCTTCTGTTCACCATGCCCATTATTATCTCACATACACCGCACCAATTCAGCTTCAAAATCAATTCACATAAAACAAATTTGTATTGGACTTTATCTAACATGGAAGATGGAAATTTGGTCAAATTCTGACCCTTCAATTCATCTAAAGAGTGCACAAATCTTGGGTTGATTTACACAAGACGTTATCCTTTGAACTACAGAGCAAATAGTTCCCTTTACTGGGAGCGACAAAGTTTGCAATCAGCACATATATTGCGATGAACATACCTCAGGGTCAAACAACTTTATTGCAAGAAAACCTACTGCAGCGTGCATGTCCTGGTGACAATTCCTATAGGTATCAAGGCCTGTGCTAATATCATTTTAATTAAAATGTTTTGTATATTATAAATTACATCTTTGCGTTATCTTGTCACAAACCTTGCTTCGTTAAAAAATAAAAAGAATACAATGCAAAAACCTAAAAATTATACTGCAAAGCAGAAGCATTCCAATTAGTGCTGGCGACGTAATCCTCTGGCTACAAATACAGCCTGCTACCCTTGCCGACAGTCTCCAAGGCTACGCATTCATAACGACAGGACTCAGAACAGCCTGTGTCTTCAACTGCCTCCAGTCCTAACTGCTGCCAAAGCTTGCAAGTGATGTGTTTATGAACTCCAGCACAATGAATTCTCTGTTAATGTTGTAGGAACTGTAGAGAGAGGTGAAGCCTCATTCAACCTGGCTCTCAAAACCTTAGGATGTTTTGATTCGTCCACAGGGGTAACTTTACTTCTGTCTTTAATTGTCACACGGTAAGGGACCATATTCAGTTAAATAAAATACTGCTCAGAGATATCTGTTTAGGCATACAGTTTGTGCAAATGTTTTATTTTACACTTGTCATCCTTGTTGATATTGGTTATTATTTAAACAATGAATATATTTTGTAGAATATTTCTTGTTCTGTATGATATTGAAAACCATGGCCGGGTGTGGCTGCATCTTGGCTTGATCTGCATTAACATATTTGTTTAGGACATACAAATGAATTGGAGGGTCCACTTAATGAAAAACAATGAAAAAATAAACAAACAAACAAAACAAAAGAGAACCTCTGGATATATCTTCTTATTTGTACTTAGATGTTTGTCTCACGTATGGGTTTTTTATGATCTTATGTCATTATCAACTTGACATTATTATATCTTACACATTTGTTTCTGTTTGCTTCTATTCTTGTTTTATTTAGCCAAGCAGCTCTGAATAGAATTGAGCCATTTGATTGGCCCATCTGAGATCTTCTTACGAGATTACAATTTCTTTCTATTTTGCATTCTGTTTAATGACCCTGTTAATGTCTGTTGGTCATTGGTCATATTGCTCCTTTTACTTTAAATAAATAATAACCAAAAATAAATAAGTTATACTAGATTCCAGTTGATAGTGGAATAGCCTCTACTTTTCTGTAGGTGGAGGTGTGAATTGAGGGGATTAGTATATAAAAACTTTAGTCCGTGTATTTGTGGTATGATGTGCGCTATAGCCATGATAGCCAACCCTAAGCGGTTGGGCCATTCACAGTCCCAATCAATAGTCAAAGTACAAACCCTAGAATGTTCAAAGAAAGCGCAAACTAAATCCAGGAATAGTTTCAGTGAACGCAGGTGAAAGCTGATTTATGAATAGTGAAGATAACAGTTCTGCATTGTAACACACAGGTGACTGAAGCCTTCTAAAATTTATGATATGTTGTTGGTAGGCAATTTTTAAAACCAATTCTGGGGTAGACACACTATGCGTCACATAGTATACAATACAAAGTATTTGGTCAAACACAATTATGAATTGTAAATTGCCTCAATAAATTTCAGCTTAGTGTTTGGTAATACCAGTGCACTGTATCAAAAGCGAAGAACCTACTATTTTATAGGCCTATGGTACTTAAACATGTTTAAGACACTGTACAATGAGTATTGACTGGACGAACAACGTAACTTTATTTGTATTTGGCCAGTTTCTTTCAATCCAATCTCCTTTGTATTGTGAGGAAGAAATTGAAGTTTTTCTGGATATTTCTGTCCCCTATTTTGAGTAATGGACGAAGTCCAAACTCCGCCCATAACTCTACCATCAATTGGAATCTACTATAATTAAAAATAAAAAACCCAATTTTACAGTTTGCAAAAGAGCCCAAATTGCATATTATTTAAAATAAAAAAAGATCCCAACCTAACAACTTAAGTCTTAAGTCTCAACTTAAGTCTCAACTCAAGTTTTGCAAGAGGGATATACAACAACAACAACTCTTAATTTTAAGACCGCTATTTAACCAACTGAACACTTTCAATTTGTTACCAAGAAAACATGAATTACATGGTAATTAAGGTGACTCCCACACATATTGTTTTATTTATATTCAAATTAGCACAGTACTATTCATTAACATGCAAATATCTGGATTTCCAAACTATACAGCAGTGGAAGTCATCATGGTCTACGACCCTACAAAGTTTATTCCGTTAAAGAGAGCCTGTCACTCAAAGAGAGTTTAAGACGCTTGTCCAAGTAACTGGCTATTTTGACACTAATAAGAAAAAAACATCTTATCCTTCCCAACCCCTTATGCCCCCAAGATGCTTTTTATTTACTTATATAGTAGTATGTTTTTCATTGGCTAAAAGTCAGGATGACACTTTATAAAATCCTTATGGATATGGGTGGGACTCAGTGGGAGGTGGGTTATTGCCGATAAATCCCAACACCCCCTATAATGGAAGGCAACAATCAATAACCGATAGAATTCCAACAGTGCCTTAAATAGGGGCTGTATGGATTTTATCTGTGATGGCTCATTTGACATGTCATCATGAATCCATCCAGACATCAAACCAGCAGCATGGCATATGCCCCTACTATTGTGGGGACAAAAAGGAAGTCTAAGTCATTAGCAGAAATAATTCCCAATGTGTGTTGTTTAATTGCACGATCTTCCTGAATGGAATGCCTCAAATATTCATGCAAAGTCAGTATTGATCAGAAAGATACAGGAATTTCCCCGAGTACATCAACTTCCGTATATGATATATCCATGCAAATAATTGCATTGGGCATCTCTTATGAATTAAGAAGAAAAGAAATTAAGTCTAACTCATGCAGAATCATTTAGCCAATGCCAAAGACCAATTATTTAACTTGTTGTGCCTGGGAGTTGAACATGGTAAAGAAAAAATATATCTCCCACAAAATTGGCAAAAATTGTAAAATTGTGAATTAAAACCAGCTTTAAAATGCATAAAAAGAGTCTAAACATGCATAGTCTTAATTCATTGGTACTTTGAGATGGCTTCTAAATACTTTGAAATAAAATTGGTTAAACTGCTTATTGTGTACATTTGTGGAGTGAATACATGTATAGACACAAGGGAAAACCACAGAGCACTGAATTACTTGGGTATATAGAGTGGCAAGTTTTCCATTTCCTGAAAGTGCAAAATCTGTGTTCTTCCGTAATGAAATTTTAAAAAAACTTTCGGGGTGTTTTCCAGGTGAAAAAACTGGCGTTTTGTGAATACATTAACTTCTAAAAATAATATCATAATGTGTTGGTGTTGTGCACGTTCAATCGCTCATTGGACTGGAAGTATATCATAGGTTGGTGCAAACATTTGCTACTGAGGTGGGTGGGGTTGACCTACTACATATGAAAAATGAAAAAAATTTGATAAAATGAAAAGTTATCATTTTAAAGGAATCGTCATGATTTGAATATTTGGAAAAAATTTGGTATGGATGGAAAAGCTTAAGTAACATAGATACATATAAATCAAAAATAAGTTGAAAATGGTCACATTTGTTAAGTATTTTGCACCTTCTTTTTAATTTTTCCTCCGACCAATGCTTACTCGAAACCGCTTCCGACAAATCAACATCGCAGGCAAATGGTGACGTCAAAAGTGATGCATCATATCGAGGTGTTGCCACTTTCATATTTCGAGTGAACTGCCGGGGGGGGAGGCTGCGACTCGAGTGCTAGTCCTTTCAACGACTCACGGTAGAGGGCGCTATTACGCGGATCGGACGGTCTACACTCGGACTTGCCTAAAGTCTAGGCATGGTCACGACTATTTAAATCCAAATGACCTGTATTGGAAAATTACTTATTTGCAGCGGGGTTAATCCACTAACCCCGGACGTTTTGAAGTCAATAATTATCCTTTATTTATTATGATATACTTAAATGTATTGAACTAGGGTTTTAAGAGGAGATTTTGTAATGCCACTGAGACCACAGGCTCCATAGAAATGCACGTAGCAGTTCACAATTAACGTTTGGAAATCCCCAAAGCCCAAACATCGAGCAGGCGTGTCCTACCCCCGGTGAACGTGCGATCGATGTGTTGTTATATCAATAATAATTACAACACACAACGAAATGAACAAAAATGTCAAAAGTTAAAAAAAAAAAAAAATTTTATTATTATTTCATTAATCCATCAATATTACGTGTCAGCAATTAACATTCGAGTCAACACGATGTTTTGGGTCATCACTTTGACGTCACGAGAAGAGCAAAATGGGCGCTTTTGATCAATGAAGCATGGCGAAACATCGTCCGTTTTCTTCGTATGTCAAAAAAGCAAAAAATTAAAATGCCTCTATTTTGTTAATTTTACATCAAAATGTATTATTTTTCGGGAATTTGTGATGATTTGTATGTACATATCTTTTATTAATGTAAGTCAAACTGGGCTTGACAAAATCTTGACATATTTCCTTTACAAGAATTTACTTAATTTCCCTTAACTTTTTTTCAAGAGAATTAATTTGGTGATTTTCTGTGTTTTCCATGTTCTACTCTATTATGGGGATTTTGTTCCTTTCCCGTATTGCAGAATATTTGCCACTGACGTGTTATTCACTTGTGGTTGCATACATGGCGGCCGTGCGTAACAGGCTTGCCCGCTCTGAGGGGGCTAAATTTCAAGTCTGGGAAATTTTCCCTCTCAGGGGGGGCAAAAGGTCATATTTTTTTTTTTTTCCGGTCTAAGAGGGCTAAAAAAGGTGATTAGCATGAGGGTGCAAATTTTTTTCCCAGCCAAAGTCATCAGGGGGGCAACCTGCCTAACCCCGCATGTTACGCCACTGAGACGGCAAAGTTGAAATGGCGGTTATAGAAGAAAACTTAGAGCAGAAAAACAAATATGTAATCTGATGATTACTTATTCCCATGTCTGTGACAGCACAGGGCAAAACATCTCTGTATTGAAGGACTTGGGAGTGGTGATGTTTGTTGTTGATGTATGTGTGTGTGTTTGAATGGGGAGATGATTGTGCTGTTATGTGTTTGATGCTAACTCTACCCCTACAACCCTCTGGACTTCGATTTTTAAGACGCCGGTTAAAAAAAATTCGTAAAAAAAGTGGAAGCCCATATTTTCCCGGCAATCAAAAAAAACACCACGAAATTATGAGATGCCCCCCCCCCACCGGAAACACGACCCCTGTTTGCCCTGGACTGGCAAAGGTTTGCTTGTAACGGTATTACAGAAACTAGAATTTAGGTTTTCGGAGCTTTCTAGGTTTCCGGTTTTGCTGGCATAGTGGGGATGGTTGGGGGTGCTGGTAAATTGTGCGTTCCATTGCCAGTGGGTTCAGGTTGGCAGTGGTTGTGATGTTCTGTTCAGAACCTTATCGGGCGCTCTCTGACGCCATTGTTGATACCTGAGGTTGGCTGGAATTGTTTGTATGTCTGAATTGAAGCAGACGTTCTGCAAAGTTGTGAGATTGTTCTGAATTGATGTCAAAGATTGAAATTGAATTCGTGGATGCAGGGTTAGGCGACCTTGCAGTTTTTTAGGTTTGACTGTGAACTGGAATAAGTTGGACGGCATCATCTTATCATTACATCACTCAGTAATAGAGTATTGTCGTACGGTGAAAAAGGTGCTGGGTCACAGGAACAACAGATCAACTAAGTGTGTAGGAACAAAAGACTGGTGCAGTAAAAAGAAAGGGTCTGTGTGGTAGCTCGGAGTGTGAGTGCTTCAGGCGACTCCGGAACAATCTCCAGGGACTGAGCTGAACCCAGTACAGCTGGTAGGTGTTTGTTCCAGATGCCAGATGTCACGTGGAAAAAAATGTGCTGGTAAGAGAATTCTATCAGTGGTGCTGTTGTAAGGGTTGGTGGTGGCCATAGGTTTGGTTGATGATACCACACATGCAAGGTTAGTAAGAGTGAATGGATGATGGGTGGTGGCTAGCTAGCGGAGAGTGTGGTGGTTAAGGCGATTCCGGAAAAATCCAGTGACTGAGCTGAACCCAGTAAAGCTGGTAGTGGGTGTTCAGATGCAGATGCCACTTGTGAAAACAATTGTGCTGGTAAGAGATTCTACAGTGGTGTGTTGTAGCTGTTGGTGGTGGCCATAGTTTTGGTTTCTATACTATACACAATGCAAGTTTGTAAGGCTGAATGGATTGTCCGAATTGAAGCTGTAGTTTCTTGACAATTGCTGGGAATATGACGCCACATGGGTTTTTTACCAAAAAATAAAGGAAATTTCCTTGCGAACAATTCCTTTCGTTTTTGTTTATTTATATTATATTCTTGTTTATTTGATTTGAAAGGTATAAGTATATATTTTTATTCATAGTTGTTTATTTTGTTTTTCAATTAGTCATGTATATGTGTTCATTTCTTATTTATTATTAGTTTTATTTTACCTATTTACTCATCTTAATTTGTTTATTAAATTTTTTATTGTAACTGATTTACTTTATTAATATTTGTATTGCAAAATTTTTGGTTTAATTTGTTTATTACTTTGTTTTATTGTATTATTTAGTCATTTTTATGTTTTTCAGTGTTAATACTTTAAGTTTATTTTCATTTTCAACGATTACATTACTAATATTTTTTGTGGTGGTATACGGCTTTGGCTTTTATAATTAAATATTTTTATTATCCTCCCGTTTATTTTGTAATTTTCTTACATTTTGGCTTTTTATTTTTTATTTGTCGTTTTCTTTTTTTATTTGTGAACTGATTTTAAAAATTTATTTTGGTTCCATTTTATTCATTTTATATTTTCTATTAACTTTTTTGGGATGCGCTATATTAATTCTGTAATTAGTTATATTTTATTTTAACGATTTATTTTCATGATATCTAGACTAGTGTACACGGATTTGATTGGTTTTTTTAATTTTTAAATTATTGTTATTATTTTTCAGACGTTTATCTATTTATTTTTCGTTTTATTTATTTTTTATTTTTAATTTGTACTGATGTTTTTTTATTTTTTCATTCAATTTTTATTTTTTCGATTTTCATTGCTGTAATTTCTTTGTATAGGCTTTAGGCCTATATGTATGACTTTTGGATGGTCATATGCGGAAAAAAATCTGTTACACCCCCACAATAAAAATTTTCTAAAATACATTTAAACAAGAAATAAACCACCTCCCCCAAAAAAAAAATCAGCCCAAAGTGAAATTCGAACCCATACCAACGGATCTCTATTTTAATGAATCAATGGAAAGGGGAGAGCCACGGAGCCATTGAGGTAAGTTAAACATTTTCGGCGCCAATCCAATTGCTGTGTAACGTTCGATCGTCAGCGCTTTTGACACAATGATATCATTGGTTAATGTTGTCAAAAAGCTCTTACATGTCACCCCCCGCTATTTAGTTGACACGTTATAGCGAATGACCTCTATAATGGATAGCGGGCTCCCACGTAATGAATAGTCGGCGATTGAAACCAACGGAACTTCCCACAGCAGGCCATTTTGTGGGAGGGCAGAACATGCGAGGTCACCGTATGAGCAATGCGAAGTCAAGCAATCTTGTGAATATTTCTTGTATGAAAGGAAAAATCTTTATTTTATTAAAAATTGTGTGGTAGTAGCATCGACAAATTAGCCACAGTAATAATTACGCTAATTGGCGCGAAACAGACATCCTAAATGCTGGGATTATTTTTTGGGTAGCTATGGAGTGCACTTGTGTGCAGAGTTATACAAATATTATGTGATGGAGAGTTGAAACAATGGATAAATGGCAAAAAGAATTCAGGTTATGTGAAAAGGGTTGGTGGTTGTCGGTATAATTATGTGTTGTGAATATTTTACAGGATAAAAAATCCACTTCCCTTTGTTTCATTAATTTTTCAGAAATTTCTCCTTATTTCAATTATTTCTTCTGCAGGTTTGCCTGCTTTTGATATTTTGAACGCTTGAGGTTCACCATTCCTTCAGGCCAGAAACGGAAATAGGGACCCGTTCGGCCGAGGCGGAGGCAAAGCGAAAGGCAACCAGGAAGGACACGGAAGCAGGTCACGGCGAAAACACGCCAAAGGGGGGCGACACAACTCGGAAGGCAACAGGCGAGAACCGAGACCGGCACAAGGAGATCTGCGGAGAGAAACGGAACAGGGCGAAAAAAGGCCGCCGAACGAAAAGAGACCAAGTCCCGCGTCCCATATGCCAAGAGAGGAAAGGAAAGGAAACGCCTATTAAACTACCTAGACACATCCCTCCAATTACGACTCCCCTACAATTCACACTTTCCTTCCTGCTTTTCTTCCCCATCCCCAATACCCCTCCACATTCTCCTCCACCCTCAATCCATCTTTTTCTTATTTTATTTATTCATAATATAAGGCAAGTTGGGATTATTCATCATCAATCATTATTCATTCATTCATGCATTTCTATATTATTTATAGCAAATATGCATTTATCTTAGTTATAAACATGCTCTGCTATTATTATTTCAAATCACAAAATTTATTTATTATTTCACATTTCTCAGTTTATTTAATTATTTTTTCAGGAAATTCTTTATTTGTTCATTAATTGATCTATTTTTGAATATAACAACAATTCCTTTGTGTGAAAAACCCTTTTATTTTCCCTTATTTTGAGTTAAATTTGCAACATTAATGTAACAAGTGCATTGAAAGTTAATGCAGTCAGTACGCGGGTTCTTGCCCTCCTCAATATGACGGGTCAAATGTTTCACTTTTCGATCGCCACACGGCTATCCAGGTATAGAGGTCAGTGGTCATAGCCGGGCGCAATATGGAGTGTCCAGTAGGATAACCTCGAACTACCCGCTATAACCATGCTGTACTTACCCCAACTACCCTACGTTACAAATTGCCTGAGGGGAATGCCTGCAACAATGATAATCATTGGTTATTTCATCAAAAAGCTCTTCCATGTACCCCCGCTATTAGCTTGGACACGTATAGCCGGGGCAATATGGAGTGTCCAGTAGAGTTAACCCGAAACCCGCTATACCCACGCGTGTACTACCCAACTACCTACGTTATAAATCGCTGAGGGGAATCAACGTATCTGATTTCTTTTTTCGCAGAATATTTATTTTCACTACATTACACGATTTTAAACACTCCGCTTCTAGAAAGCGCAATTTTCAGATACATCTTTAAAGACAGCGATAGCTGATCTCGTACAATCAACTCCAGTTCAACAAACCCACACTTTCCATTTAAATAAAAAGAAATAACTATAAATTTTACAAAAAACAACGTTTTTTACCTAAAAAAAACTTTAAGTGAAGAATTACAACGACAATTTCTAGGGGGTCAAACACAAGCATGACAGGAATTGCACATAATTTTCACCTGCCGAAAATGAACGACATTTACGGAGAGCCGCGAACAAAAAACGGCCCCAAAATGGCCCGAGTAAAAGTAATATACTGTCGCTACGCGACCGATAAATATGTTAAATTGTTGACCTTTCCCCATCCCATGGTTTTTTTTTTTTTTTTTTTTTTTTTTTTTTTTTTTTTTTTTTTTTTTTTTTTTTTTTTTTTTTTTTTTTTTTCAGTGTATATGGAGAAGGACCCAAATTAGCCCCCTAAAAAAATGCCTTGGCACCCCTTCTGCCCCCCCCCTTTGCAAAGGTCTGGTTACGCCACTGATCTGACATGGACTTATATTGCCCTTGACATTTCCTCTACCATGGAATATTGTGGGTTTTTTTTGCTATCTAATCATGATATAACTGTATATTCAGAGCAATTATATATCTGACCCAATTTTGTTATAGAAAAGTGAAGGAGATCAAAGTCTGTTCTAGATCTAACACATCTCCCTGTGGATAAATGCTAGTAATATATTTAATATCACAACACTGCCTTTCTTTAAATAAATATCAAATGGAAAATTGAATCAATGTATGCAAACATGGTCTTTTTGGCATTATACTTTTTGAGCTGTTTTTTCAAAAACAGGTAAAAATTTATGAACACACATAAAATATTAATTTTGTACTTGTATAGGTAATGTACATATATATAGCCATAAGTAAAGAAACCAATGTCAGTTAGTTTTAAAATGAGTGCAAATCTTTGAAATTGGAAACTCTGACAAATTTAATTGTGATTTATTATTTTATTTTACAGTATTGACTTACCAAAATGCACATTTTACTGAAATCTCTAAAGGCTTATGTAATCTGTTCAAAGTTTAAATAATTTAAAGCAATGACTGATGTGTCATAAATACTTGATAAGGGACAGGGGAAAAAAACTTGTTCTAGGGATCCTACCATCACATATATGCCATTTTGGAGGATGTGTATGTAATATATGTTTTTTTTTAATTTTTTCCCATCATTTTTAGGGTCAATTTTTCTTGGGTATTTGCAAAAAAAAAAGGAAAAAAAGAAAAGAAAAAATAACCTACTTGAAAGGTTCATTCCCTAGTAGATGAGGGTTGTTTTTGTAGTGCAGACATACCAGGGGCGGCGCCAGGGGGGTGGCAGGGGGGCAGCCGCCCCCCCCCCTGAGATTTTCAAAATTTATGAAAAACAGGTGTTTTTGCGCAAAAATTGGGGGTTTTTAACCAAAATGAGTTCATTTTGTACTGTTTCGCCCCCCCTATGATGTTTCGCCCCTCCTATGATTTTACCCTGACGCTGCCCCTGAGACATACTGTTTTCTCTTCAATAGATATAGAGCATCTTGATTAATTGGAAGAGTCATTTGGACATTATACCATAATTAGCAAGGGACCAATTAATATTTATGCTGGGTTGGGATGGGAAAAGTTAAGGAAGACATGAAAATATTCTGGACCATGGAGGAGGAACACAAAATTGTTTTACTGAAGAGGGGCACATAAAATACTAAGATTGAGAAATTGGATAAAATTATGGGGGTGGTGCATACAAATGGAGTTTTTGCTGCACGCACACAAAAATGAAGTGTTTTTTGTATTGGATGAACTCTACTATATTATTTAATGTATTACTTTTATTTAGAACCGGTCTTATTATTTTTACATTTTTAACATGGATATGAAGAAAATAGACAAAAAAAAATTAACTTTATCAGCACTTCACATTCATTGAGCCATATTAATTGGCCATAATGAGGCCAATTCAGAAAAATGGTGGAGAGCCTTATTACCCCAAACTGGGAGGCCTTAGCGTGATGTCATCCGGTTTATCTCCAGGGCATTTGACGAAGATTTATAAGGGAGATCACCGAGGCTAATGTGAGATTTTGGCCTTGAAGAGATGGTCCTGACCATATATGTTTTCAACTAGTCTTATACAACTGCTAACGCTAAGTGAGAGTTTGGTTGAAGATATGGTCCTTGACCATATATTGTCACCTAGTCTCCAAGAGCGGAGCTATTCATGATATGTGTGGGCGCTTATTCTGTTAATGTGTATTTAAGTATTATAAAAGAGGGATGTTCTGCTGGTTTGGATTGCGGTAGACATGCGTATGTGGGCGCTCATATGTAATCAGTAAGCGTGGGTTCGATTCCCACTCCAGGCGTAAAATTTTACTATTATTTACCTTGGAGTTAGAGATTGCAATGAAAAACATCAAAGTTGGCGATGTGAAGTAGAAAATATGAATAGCTGCCTTATGAGATAATTTAACTGATTTGGGCCTGGACTATAATATTGGGCCAGAATCTCACACATGCTTAGTCACAGGCTTCGTGGTGCACAAGAAGCATTATGACTAAAAAAAGTTTTTGTTCACGTGGAGTGGTGCCCGATAGTGTTATTTGTTTAATGTTTTTTTCAGCGCGAAGGTTGGGTGGATGATTATTATGCTAATTTAACGTGACAGGAGGAGATTTTTTTAGGATACCCCCAAATTCTCTCAAATTTCCCTGGATCGGTTGTAGACCAACTACGAGAACGTTTCGAAGGTTATTGGACAGGCAGGTGCCAAAAGAAAACCGGGCAAATCTTGTTTGAACTTGCCTGCTATCGTAATCGTTCTATAGAAACAATGCTGTGATTCTTCGTGCACGACCCAGAATAACTGCTAAATCATCATCTATACACAAAGACGGCGCATTTGGCTGATCACTCAGGGTGATCTAATACATGGTAAGCATTCCAAATATGAATAAAACGGTTCGAGAAAAATTGGGGGCGCTCTTCATGGAAATTCCCTCATGTCTCTTTAATAAAAAGAAATGATGGGGAGATGTTACTGTTTCAAGTTAATAAAGCAGCACATTTTAAGCTTTTATATTTATACCATAATTTGTTAAATTGTACAAAAATGTCCTGCCCCCTGTTTCTATTTTATTTGCATATGTATAATTTTTTTTGCATTATGACCTGCCATCATGTATGTTATTTAATATGAAAAGTGTGCACTTAATTTTGGGTATTTTCACAGCCACCCATCATCTTTTCAAGGAATCCTTTATTAGTATTTTTCATGTGCAACGCATCATCATGTTTTGCAAGTATTCAAGATAATATTATTATTATATATAATGTTATTATTATATCAGGTATAAATAAAGCACAGGGGAGCACGAAATCCTCAATTCTCCTGGCCAAAAGTTGTTTTTTTTGTTAGTGGCACGTAGTTTTACAAATTTGCTCTGAAATCAAACTCCCTGTGAAGGCAATTTCCACCAAGTTTCCTATAGTGTACCCAATGGCGCCCAAGTTGAAGTTGACCTCAACCTGCTGTCACTGCTTTTAATGAACAGAATCCAATCAAAATGTTTACCATCAATATTGACAGTCCACAGTATACATGTCAAATGAGTCTTCTCAACCACCATATTCATAAAGTTTGTTTTCACTAGGTCATGCTCATTTCATTTTGCAGAAAAATGACTGCACTTCTTTTTCTATTTGAAAAATCCTATAAACCTTTATTTTCTTCCCCCCCAAAAAAAATACCATAATTTTTTTTTTTCTTTCCTGGGAGGTCAAAATTGCCCTAAAATAGCCCCAAAATCTGAAAAATCAGGAGAAAAAATGAAAAATTTTTACAAGCAAAATTTTGCGAAAAAATTTAGCCAATATTGATAAATTTGTGCTAAAAACAGGCTGATTTTACATGAAAAACTAAAAAAAAATAAATTGCAAATCTGAAAAATCAGGGTCGGTCGGGCCCGTAAAAAGTTTTTTTTTTGTCGCCTAAGGAAAATATTTCAACAATCAATTTTTGTACAGTTGATTTAAAATTGACCTTTGTTCATCTACAGAACAATATCTGTTGAAGGAGATGCATGATGGTAAACTATCATAAAAAAGGGAAAAAAACTAAATGCATTTTGGTTCTTAGCTAAACCTCTACTGGAAACAATTTTTTTTTGTTTAGCATAAGAGTAATCACATTGATTTAAGATCACCGTTTCATCTTATCTAATGCATAAAAATACATAAACAATGACATGAAGAAATGGGTAATGTTGCAAACATGGCCAGACAGAGAATATTAAAATGTTTAAACAATGATATGGACTGACATTAAGACAAACATTATGAAATGTAGCTGTGCTTATAAAACTGTCATTGATAATGAATTTTATTTAAAAGTGACAATGTTTCTGTTAGTAATGTTCGCTTTGGTTAATTCATAACAAACGCAAATTAAATTGTGGTGGCCAGGAAATTCCCCCTCTTTTTTCTTCCTCCCACCTCCCCAGGTTGTCCCCTGCCTAGAAGAAAGTCTGATGGATTTTTGGCAAAATCAGCAATTTTGGCCAAAATCACCAGTTGACAACAATATCATGTTGGTCCAAATGGGCCCAAACTCTCTAATTTGTGGATGTTTTTTGTCCTAAAACTTCACTTTTGCCCCCCAAATTAACTTTTGGCCCCTTGTTTTCCCCTGAAAAAGAAGTTTGGTGCCGACACTGATTTAACCAATGTAATCGGTGGGAAAAAATAAGTCTTCAACTCTATAATTTTTTCTTTTGTACGTTTACAGGGGAGTTAAATCCCTTTTCTGGTAGTTGGGGATAAACAAATTCCTTAAATCAGGCCCCTCTGATTTCTGCTCCTGCTCTCATTTCAGACGCCAACAATGTTTTGGCTCTATGTCGTCCTGCTACATTTGTGGTTTGGTTTCTGTCTTGAATTGTTGAGTAGACCCCTGAAGTGAGTAAGCTGAAAATTTTGTTAAAACACAGCAATTTTTTGTGTGGACATTGGTACATACTTCTTATATCCAGCAAAATATCTTTCATTGTATGAACTGAAAAATAAATGGCAATTCTGTAAAACTAGAGATAGGTGCCAAGATTGAATAATGAATAGGCAAACCCACGTATCACTGTAAATTTCTTTGTGTTCTGTCATACACTGTATTTCAATGTCATCCTTTGTAGTTCTCAAACACAAACTGAACTTACAATAATATTAACAATTGAAACCCATTGTGGCATGTACTTTGTAGGGTTGTTGCAGTTCTATACAAAATAATCTCTTGAAATTAGATTCAAAAATTGATAACTAAAAATAATTGAAGAGCACTTCTCATGTTCCCATGCCTGTGAACTGTTGATGGCCTCTGATAAAATCCAATAATTTATGATTAGCAATTTTTGGTGATATTAAACAATTGACCATATATACATCGGCATCCTGAGTTTCCTCTCATCATCAAACCACAAATAGTAAGGTGTTGCTAAAAGTATAAGTGCTGAATAAAAAACATGTTGTGATTAATTTCCCCTTCTGTACAAATTTGGATGTTTGATAAGTATCAGCCATAGTACAGACGTTCATAAAGTGCCTGTGCGTTAATGTTTTATAATGAGATTTTTCCGCTTTTAAAGATGTTTATATAAATGGACACGAACAAAAATGAGCAGTGCATTTGTCTTTTGTTAATATGTGCTGCAAAAACATCGCATTATTTTTAATTACAGAACACACACAAAAAAAAACAGTCTTGTGAAGGTGTTTCAATCAGCAAATGCGGTTCTTCTACTCTGACCTTTCCGATGGTTAGTAAAAACTACAATATTTATGATAAACTTGCAATATGTAATTTCCCTACAAATCTTTAGAGAAGAAAATTTGTAAGACCATCATGATTTAATTGTTCATTAAAATAAGGGGGGTGTCAAAAATTCTAAATCTCTAGCAAATGAGACACATCTCGGTAAGATTAAGTAGCGATCATTAGACAGCAGGAATAAAATTCAGTATCTTGTCAGTAGATAGCAGGAATAGGGATAGCAGGAATAGGGTTACCATCTTCAGTAGATAGCAGGAATAGGGTTTACCATCTTCAGTAGATAGCAGGAACAAGGTTCACTATCTTCAGTAGATAGCAGGAATAGGGTTACCATCTTCAGTAGATATTCGGAATAGGGTTTACCATCGTCAGTAGATAGTAGGAATGGGGTTTACATCTTCAGTAGATAGCAGGAATAAGGTTCACTATCTTCAGTAGATAGCAGGAATAGGGTTTACCATCTTCAGTAGATAGCAGGAATAGGGTTTACCATCTTCAGTAGATAGCAGGAATAAGGTTTACCATCTTCAGTAGATAGTATAGATTTACTGTCTTTTACTGATTTTAGAAATAACGTTCACTAATTAGAGCAGGACTACATTTGACCATCTTCAGTTGTTATTAGGAATACATCATGTGGTATAGTACCTCTATTTTATAGCAGTGTATAAATAGATATTACAGCACACAATCTAATATCTTTTGTAGATAGTAAGCCAAAAGGTCAAATCTCTTCAGTAGATGAATTAAGTTGTCTTCAGTAGAGGCAAAAATAATATTTTCTGTCATCAGGAGATAACATGAGATGTGGTCTCTTATCTTCCAGAGAGAGCAAGCTATGATATACTAACTTCCATACACAGCAGAATGTGTTGTCTAAAGTCTTTGGTAGATAAATGGTATAATGCCAGCTATCTTAAGAAGATAGTACATTTGGGTTATTGTCTTAGGTGGATATCAGATCATATATTCTCTTATCTTCAGTAGATTGTAGGGCATATTACCTTATGCCTAAGTTTGCTTCTTTCATAACATAGTACAAGATCTGTGAGTTTATACTGATAATAGCTTGCCTAGGTTGAATGGCATGTAATCCGATTATCTTTAGGGTCCTCCTATTTACAGTAGTTGTTTCTATATGGAAGCCCATATTTTTCTTGTCATGTCTGAAAATTTCAGCTTCAAAGTGCATTTCTTTCCAAAGGTATTGAGTAAAAGTTATCATCTTTATAGTTATAAATATTACACAGTAATCCATGGTCCAGTGTGTTATGCTTCATTGCTTCTATCATCAAACCACAAGTGTTTCCCACCAAACTTCATGTGGGTGTATTTGAGTGTCTGGCTCTTGTATCAAGTAAAGAAAACAAATCAGATCAGACACCTTTAATCACAAATTTCTATTTCATTGCGTTATTGGTTGTTGCTTGGTGGTTTTTTTTTTTTTTTTTTATTTGAACTACAAAGAGCAACCACCCACACCCTGATCTGTGATATATGGGGAGATATCCATCACCGATGCCTGTTTGTCACAAATTTATGTCCTAAAAAGGTAATTTGAGCAGTTTCCCTGTGTTGGTCAGCTGCTTATGTGATATTTTAATAAAACTAGCTGGGTATCAGGTTCGGCTATCCTCAGTAGTATAGCAGGTATAGAGGTGCACTATTCTTCAGGTAGATAGCAGAAATAAGGTTCACTATCTTCAGTAGATAGTAGAAATAGGTTCAAAAGGACTCAGAGAAAGAAAATTGATATTTTTTATACTGGTCATCCCAAATCAATTCTTCTTAAAACTAAAAAAGACAACTTTCCAGTAAAACGTGGATTGCAACTGGTTTGACTTACTATTCGGTGTTATTGAGGCATTTATGTGAAAAAAGTTTTAAGGAAAATGCATTTGTATTTTGTTTTTTAGGCTAGCTACTGGACACAACTTTTTTTTACTTGGATTAGAGTTGGATATTATGAATTATTCATCAACTAAGCTTGTTTGAACTCATTTTTAAAAGTGTATTACTTGTGCAGCAAAAACCAACCAACCAACAACAAAATAAACCTGTTTTTTTATTTTTTTATTATGCACTTTTTTGTTGTTGTGGCACATAGGCACATGGCAAAAACAACCATAAAATGCAGGTGTATCCAATCTGGGCTTTGTTCATAGTGAAAACCTTCAATAGGCGGCAAACCTTCCTACAAGTGAATACAATGGCCTATAGTTACAGTCATTGATTAATCTCTACGATGGTCAGTCATGGAGTGTGGCATGTGAGGCTAGGATTCATAATTGTGGGGGGGGAGGGGGTTTGGGGGGGTGGCAGGTCGCATCTCAACCGACAGAAAACGGGTGGGGTCCAGGGGGAAAATTTTGGGTTTATGTGCTTTAAATGTCTCTGATTGAATTCTTGACATGATTTTGTAGAATTGTGTACTTGTTAAACTATACTTTGCCGCAAATCCGGCCTGCAAGTGCTATGACCTGAATTCTTAAGTGAACCGAGGGGCTCATCTCAACCGACAAAATCTAAATATTGGGGGGGGGGGGGGTGGGTGGGGGGGTGGCTGGGCACAGCCTCTGCCACCCCTTCTGTCGTACACCACTGCATGGAGTGTTAAAGACAAGTTTGAGATACATCCAGGATTGGTATGTAAAATTTTGAGTGTTCTGAATGAGCTATGACGAAAATTAAGACTAGATCTGTAGCAGATTGAACATGAGTCGAGAGTATCGACCGGAGTGAGCCTGTTAATGACCTTTAAACCTCCTTGGCGAGCAGCAATTGGGGCAGGTTCTCAATGCATGTTTCATATGAATGAGTCCAGAGTGGCCTACAAGTTATCTGTAGGGAGGAGCTATTTTGTAAAAATGGAACTTTTGGTCCCCTATGGACGGTGTGACCCCAAATGACTTTGATCAATTGTATTAAGTTACTTTGGTAGGGGGAGTGTCAGACTACACCACATACAGAGTCAAAATGATTCATACTGTAATCTATAGAAGGAACAGTGATTTGAAGTTAGTAATTTGGAGTAGTATTTTTGTGCCTTGCAGCCCTAACCCATCGGATCAAGTGATGAGGTCATGATTGACTTTTATTGACCTAGCTCTCATGAAGTCCTACAGGTTGGGCTAAACAGATTTTCTGTTTGTCCTGTTTGACTGTCTGAACACAGTCGAGAGTATTCAGACTGGAGGTGACCCCTTAATGACCTTTAACCTCATGGCGAGCACAACTTTTGTGGAGGGTCTCAAGCTGCTTCATATACATAAGTGACCATACAATGTTTTCTGTAGGAGGAGTAGCATATTTGGTAAAAATGAACTTCTGACCCCAGATGACCTTTGATTGAAATTTCATTAAGTAACTTTTATACGGGATGTCAAACTACACCACATACATGAGTCACACGATCATACTATGTAATTTGTAGAAGTAGTAGTGGTTCGAAGTGTAACGTAATTTGAAGTATTTTGACCTTTGACCTCTTAACCATAGGTCAAGTGATGGGGTCATGATTGACTTTTATTGACCTCTCATCAAGTCCTACAGGATGGGCTAAGAAAGATTTTCTATTTGACCTTGTTTTAAATTTTACACACAATAAAAGAGTTTGACCTTAGTGACCCCACAGCGGGAAAAAGTGGGTAATTTGGTAATCTCATTCCCGGGAAACTTAGACTACTCACGGGAAATCCCAAGGCTCATTCACTATAACTTGACTGTGAACTTAATCAATTTATAAGCTTATATAATATACAAACACAACATTGTAAATTCTACTCGGAAATCATACTTGTATTATCCTTTTGTTGACGTTCCGACGCAGTGATCAAGCATGAACGCCGGGCGGGTAAGGGAGGTCTAATTATGTGCTGACGCTATCGTTCAGCGAGTTGGAAAACCCCTTTCCATTTATTTCTGACATAACACGTCCCTTCTTGCAAGCGCTCGGTAGGCGGCTTTCGTACATACATGTACAGTAGCCACTACCACAGAAGCACACATGGACCGTATCAGTGCGGGTTTTTTCCTTTCGTCCCCACAATTGCCAGCGCTCCAATCCCGACTTGCCGAGAACTTGTTGCCATGGTTGCAGTGCCTGCTTCCTCCTTAGAGATCGATGTAATGTAAACAGAGCGGCAAACATCAGAAAACATCATGTAAACAAACATCAAGTAAAAAATTAAAATAACCTTAAAATATTTATAGAAATAATTTTCATAATAAAGTCAGAGTAAGGAGTCAAAATTTGGAGGCAAAATACTAAGAAAAAACAACAACTTCAATGCACGTGGTTGGAAATCCTTGCCAAGCAAAACGGGAAACCCCGGCCCTGGGGAATCCCCACTGATTTCTACTCTTGGGAAAATGGCGTCCACGTGCTTTTCTGCTTTGGTTACATTCTGTTCGGAAGTCATACTTTAAGTCATAGAGGAAGAAAATTGTCCATGGTTGCACAGTGGACCAGTATTTACTCGGAGGAGGATACAAACTCGTCTTTATTCCATGTCCAATAAGAAATTCAAAGAGAACATTGCGTTTGTTTTGTTGTGCCCACTGACCTCATTCGGTTTGCATTGCTTTGTGTTTGCCGCCGACTAGGCGTTGAATAAAGGACAAAAGGGGTTTTGTTAGCTTCTTTAAATGCTGACAGGTAATTTAAAGTTTTAGCTTGCGACAATCATTTTGTTATTTTTCAATTTACCTTATCTCTTGTACTTAAGCTCATTTTACTAGGCCTCTTTTGATTTTAATTCATATGCGATTAAAATAGTTAAATGTTTTCACCCCTGAGAAATAATGAGAAAGTCCATATAATTTATTAGGATGCGGCCGAAAAAAGCTTTGTATCGATTTGTAATTAAAATTGACCAAAGATGCCAGCGTCAAACATTGTCAAAGGGAGTTGGAAGGCACTAGAAAACTTGCGTTAATTGGAGTAGGTAAGTAAAATACAACTTTTGTTTTTAGCGCTTGAAAACACTGTGTGAACCTGCTTTGGTTCTCGCAAATGTTGAGTGCGAACCTTATAGAATTGGGTTCGCGGCAATTTTACTGGAATTCTGGAATAAAACTTCTAAGGGGGCACATCACCCCTCAGACACCCCCCTCCCTCCCGCCGCGTGAGCGGGAGTGGCTGCTTTTCAGCCATTTGATACCCAGGAAACTTTGCATTTTTTACACCCCTGGTGACCCCAGATGACCTTTGATCAAAATTTCATTAAGTAACTTTTGTAGGGGATGTCAAACTCCACCACATACAGGAGTCACATGATCATACAATGTAATCTGTAGAAGGAGTAGTGATTTGAAGTGTAACATAATTTGATGTATTTTGACCTATGACGCCTAAATCATGCGTTATATGACAAAGTCAAAATTGACCTTTTTTGTAGTGTTGATCAACACAAGATGACAGTATTAGTTTTGAGATTTGAGCTAATTCTAAATGTTTTGCATGCTTAACATTGTTGACCACTGTGACCCTATCATGACCTTTGACACCAATCTGGTCATGTCAAAAGTTTGTGTGTTTGTACTTGTCACCAGTTTTGGTCAATATGGAATGTTGCATGAGATATTAGCATGTTGACAGAAAGAAGAATGAAAGAAAGAAACCGTACAGAAGAAAAACATACTCGACTGTGTAACAAAAAGACAATCCAACTGACCCTGTCTCTTAGAGAGAGGAGGAGGAGGAAGACAGCCAAACTTTTTTTGCCTAAGCCAGATTTGTTTAATTTTTAAATATTTTTCATGAATTTTTTTTTGTATTTCTAATTTGGGTTCAATAACAAATTTTGGACAAATACTAGATTAGCTAATGTTGGTGATGTCATTGCAATTATTATTATTAGCTTAGAATGTTCAAAGTAAAGGTTTTGTTTTGATGTTAGGGTAAAGACTGCTTCCCCTAATAAAACAAAAGTTTGATGTTAGGGGTTTTGCTTTGGGTTAGGATTAATTATAATAATTTGTATAATTGATGCTTATTCCAAGATTTCGCATGACAGACTGTCTTTAACAATTACAAATAGCTATAGAAAGCCCATCATATAATTCATTATTGGCTTATGCATGTATTCTTTCTCTTATTTCCTATTAAAGGTGTATTTCATGATCCTAGCACCTCATTTTTTGTTTATGTTTCACTAGTTTTGCACGAGAAAAGGTTATTTCCAAAATTTAATTTGATTCTGACGGTGTGTTTTGATGTTATGAGCAAATGTATGTATCACAGTGCCCCATAGGTCACTGTGTTGTAATAATTGTCTGTTTAGGGTCAGAAAATACAAAATTACAAATTTCTTCACACATACCATACTTAGACCAATGGTTCAGATGATATAAAAATCTCAACTTTTTTTAGTTAAGTTGGGGGACGAGGCTGTGGATCACAAAATGTCCCTTTAATATGACTGTTATTAGGTACTTACAGATACCCCAGTGCAGGTAGGTAGCCGAATGCCATGGAATCTAAGTGAGTTAATCTATTGGCTCCTTCAATGACCCTGAAAAAAAAAAGAAATTAATTGAGAACATACATAAAGAATAAGTGTCACAATACATTAACAAAATCTCCTTTCACTGATTCCGACATATAAACCCTATACGGGTAACCATAAATTTTATGGTTACCTGTTATGGCGGTCCGGTAAGTACGTAATTTTGTTTCTAAAATTGAAAAAAAAGTTGGCGTAAATTGAAACCAGTGTTTGGAAATTCTCAAGACTGAAAAATGGATGCAGCCGTAGAGATTGGGTGTTTTATTTTTAATTTCCGTGTCTGCGAGTACCAAAGTACCCGATAAA
>JAMKCH010006222.1:0-86675 GCA_023653785.1 Ophioderma brevispina
ATGACTGACGTCGAATATAACACACACAGGAACAAATTGTTTTTGGAGCAGCATTTTTGTTGGGTGTCCCTGCAATCTGCATTTTGAACAAGTTTGACAGGGCTCAGTTTTATGTGTAGTTTGTTTGCCATTTCGTTATTTAAATTTATCCTTCAATTCTCATTGAAAAGTTCCAATTTGAATCTGTAAATGGGTCAGGCCAAGAAAAAAAAAAAATTTGTCTCAGAAGATTGCGCACATTTTGTTTAAAATTGGTTTTTGACTGCATAATTTTTTTTAGGTTTTACTCACTTTAAAATTTTTTGTAGAAAATTTGCCCACGAAGCGGCCGAAAAAATTGAAAAAAGTGGGCCAAAAATGCATTAAAAAAAAAGAAGAAAAAAACGCATTTCGCATTAGCATTTTTCTAAAAAAAAAAAAGAAATGCATTTCGCATTAGCATTTTTCACATTTCTTCTGAGACAAACTTTGTTTTTTTTGGCCTCATCAGGTGCATAGCCAGTAAGGGGAGGGAGAGTTGAAGTTTTCCCCTCAGAAATAAAAATGTTGATGGAAATTGGGGAAGAATACATTATTTTTTATACCCTTTTGCCCTGCAGTCGGGACATCTTTGCCTGCAAAACGGGAGATTTCTTATACTTGTCAGGAACTTTCCCTTGTGAACAACTGGGCTGACAACAATTCTGGAGGGGTAGGGGAATGTAAGGTTGTTACAGTGGGGGGGGAAGTTGTCCCCTCTGGCTCGAAAAAGCGGGGCGATATGGACCAAAATATGCATTTTCATTCCTCTTCTCTGGGGGATTTCGGCCAATTTCAGCCTAAATTTGAGAAAAGTTGAAGTAAATTCAAATGGCATTTTTTCGCGCGCTATGCACGCATTTCGTCAAATTCGGACATTGGAGAAAATCACTCGGGCAAATCATTGTGACGACTTACGAATTTTGTCTATCTGGCAGGACGACCTGGGAATTTTGCCCTCTAGCGGGAAGACTTGGAATTTTGGAAAATGATCAACTGCCTCTGTACGCCCTGCACCTCGCAGTGAACTTTGCTCTGATGCTCTAAAATGCCAATTTAAGCTTTTGTAAAAAGTTAGTAGGTAATCATTATCTCATCCTTTCTGGTCATTTTAGTGGGAAAAAATGTGAAAAGGTAGCACTTTCACCGGGGTTAGGTTATGCCATCAAAGTTAAAGGGCAAGAGTGGTTGCCACCCAAGGATATTTTATGGTACACTTTTAAAAATATTATGCACAATATGTCTGTAAAACTGTTTAAATGGTCCTGTATCATAAAGTGAGAGTATGGTATGTATCTTGTTTTACATGCAACCAAGTGTTGAAAATCAGAGGTCATGTGCTCTTAAAGTTGCAACGAGAGATTTTGAGCCACCCAGATATTGTGTCATAATAATTAATAGTAATTTCATATAGATTAGACACTCAATAGATTTCTTACCTTGTATTTGGCTACAGAAATGTCTTAAAAGAGAGAAAAAAAGGTGATTTGATTTACCTATAAATTTCAATATAAAACATAGGCCGAATTTCATATTTGCTAGATACAAAATTAGAAATTTCATAATTTTTGTACCAAAGAAACATTTCTCAGCTAATCCTTTTTAGATAGGAATATTTTTGATGGAATGTTTTATATCAGGGCAAAAATCAATACTTTCGATTTTTTAGGGACACCTGATATGGGAAATCTCTCGTTGCACCTTTAAGTGCTCTACCACTTTTTCTAGGAGTCTGACAATATACAAAAGTATACATTTTCTGAAAGCTTGTAATATTAAAAAGATATCTATGAAGTTCAAGTTGATACACAGGGTTGTCCAACTTGATACAGGGTGGGAAACAATATAATTCGCTTTTAAAACCTTTGAACATTTATACATAGCTTTAGGAGTAAACTCATTTTGTCAAAAAGAGCATATATTTGAATAGTATGAAGAGTAGCTTTAAAAACGATGTATAGTTTGCTGAGGTTGTGGACCATATTTTTTTGTTGTACATTGGTACAAAACGCCTTTGCGAGATTTTTGCCTCAGTATTTGCACATGAAAGCTTCAAACACCTACAAAGGTTTAATGGTTTAAGTATTGATTGAAATTATACATTTAACTATTATAATTATACCGGTGGCTGTAATATTAGTATGCATCACAAATTTCACTTTTCAAAGACATAGAAGCCAGATCAAGTTGAATGAGAAAAGAATAGTGCTCTGAAATACACATTTTAAAAAGTGCATAAAATAGCGATACTTTTGAGCCATACGTGTAGGGGGGGAACATAAATTTTTCCACAATTTCAAATATGGTACATTAGTGTAGGGCTGTAGGCATCATGAAATGGTGCATAATGGGTCATTTTGGAGTTAATTTTCTTATTCAAACATTCCACTTTAATGTTAAATGGAACAGCTATAGAGAATATCCTTCACTGGCTTTCCTTAAAGGGATTAGCAGCCTAAATGCGGAGGAATAAAAAAAATTTGCAAATGCATGTTTTTTAACTTATCATCAGGGATAAGGTGTACAATTCTATATAACTGTTTTAAAACAAACCTCAACATAGTTGAAAAAAATGAAGTATTTGACGAAAAGTTGTATAATGTCTCCGCAAATAGACTACCGCTAACGGCGTCTCAAAATCTGCCACAAACAGGTGATTTGTGGGTAACCACCAGTACAGAAGGAACAAAGACAACAATGTTTGTGTTTGAGGTCAAACGGTATTGACCATGGTGCACACTATCAAGCTGAAAATCTGTGCTATTCACAGGGAAAGGCTTTTTTGATCTCAATTCGGAATTTTGATGCGCACGGATGCAGAAATTACAGAATCAGATTAAAGGTACTGCCTTGCCCTTTAATACATGGATTGTCAGAGCCAACCACTTGCAGGTTAATGTCGTAAACCATGCCCATGACAACAAATAAAAATATTAATTTTAATGTTTTTTTCGATGTTTCGGATTAGCAAATCCGCTGCTAATCCCTTTAACTCAAAGAGTACTGTACACAAATTACTATATTTCTTGATTCCTTAACCAGTATCTTTTAAAAATTGCATTACTAATACTATGGTAATGTTTATGATTCAGCAGACTAAATGTTTTTGATGTAAACAATCAATCTGATGTCTCCTATTGGCCCCCCCCGTGTCCCCCTTCATGGTTTATACTTTGTTCGATCTCAAATTTGGGGAGTATGTTACTTCCGCGTTAGGTTCTGCACCCGAGAAACGCACGTGTGGACCTTGGAATTGCAGCATTTACCGCCGACTACTAAAGGCGGCGCAATCCGAACGCTAGGGGGATGGCACCGAAATTCCTACTCTTGCTTTGGTTTATTGAATGCAACAAGTGTCAACTAACTTAATTACTGTAAAACAAGTAAATTTTGCTAGCAATTTATTTGCTAATTATCGCTAAGACCCTGCTTCAAAATACTCAATTCATTGCCTGCCAAGAAAGATGAATTACTAAGTCTAACATAGCAGGTTGATTCAAATTAGTGAATTAAATTGCTGCAAAAATATCGGAGTTGCCTACTTCGCTAAATTAAGTTGCTGTGAAAGTTAAATTGTTTTAAGCAGTATATAAATAGCATTAATAAAGTTTTTTTAATAACTGAATCAACAATTTTATAGTCCAAGTCATAAACTTTGAGAGCCCATACGTTCAAAACGGAATGGAATTGTGAAATTTTGGTTCCTTTTGACCTCCTCTTTCCCAAAAATGTACCTTTGCCTGCAATTTCAAAAAAATCTGAGAGGGTGGTGTTTCCAACCTTGGTGTTTTGGCATGGAATGACCCTTTATAAAAATTCTCGAAGGGACCCCTTGTTAAACCTTGTTACAAAAAGTCTTGGTATGATGGTTGAAACTTGAAGCCTGTAGTTTCAATGTTTATTTACACTCCATTTATGATTAGTTTAATAGTTTTACTACTTGGTTGCATGTAATTGTAAAAGAATTATTTTTCATATACGTTAATAGCTCATATCTTCCACTAGGCATGTGGAAAGATCTGCGGAGGAGGATGCAAAATACTGAATGTTTAGCGATTTATCACACTGCTACATTTAGTTATGGCAGTTCCTCATTACAGAACTAACACACACAGCACATGCATGCGGCGTGTGCACACACACACGCACAAATGCATACACACACGCTGCATGGCCCACACAACCGCACAGTGCCACACACTCGTCACTCTCTCTCTATCTGCTATCTCCTCACTCCTTTCCTCTCTAGTTCTCTCTCTCCCTTTCTCCTATCCATTAGAGAATTTCAAAGGTTTCTGTTTGTCTAGCTTAGACATTGATCGCAATTGCTTTTTTTTTGACATGATGAATGAGTGATTGGTATAAAGTTAAGTGATGATTGATGTCAATTCCTTCTTGCTCTGCCATGTATGGTTGACCTACTGTCCTGTTGTAAATTTATTAATTCCAAAATAAAGCTTTCGAAAAAAATCACGAAACAGTTGATCAACACAAGATCATTCTTTCATTTACATTGGTGATCATTGAAAACTATTGTCTTCTTTGGATTTTTTTAATTCCTTTACAACTGATTTTCATTGACCATCGACAACAAACTGGGCCCAGGTGAATATTACTTTTGACTCTGAAACTTTTTATGGCAGACCCATTCTCGAATTAGGGGCGCTTAAAACAATGTTAAATAGTAACTATTTGATTCGTGTACCTTGCTTTGATTTCAGCAGGTTGTTTGCACATGCTTAATGCCATGGGCATATGCGTCGTGAAATACCGATACTTTTTAATGCAGGTACTGTCTGTTTTTTACAAAAAAATTTTCAATTGTTTACGAGCAAAAGAATTATACCTCTCTCCCATATGTCGTCCATTCAAAGTTTATCCGGCGTACAACCTTGATAATCATCTCGTTTGTATTGCAAACAACATTCGGATTTGAAAATCCTGTTTGAAACCAAGTTGGTATAGTTCATTTCTTTCAACCAGTGGCGGACATATTGATCGTGAATTAAATCTTCCGGACGACAACTTTTCCTACCCTACAAAGAGGAGTCACTGGACCTTCCGCAAACGTAATTACTAATGTACCAAACCTTTATTTTTTTTTTTTTTTTTTTTTAATTTTATATATAATATAGTAATTTTGAAGGTTTAAAATGTCCCATTTCTTTTTGTCATGTAAAAACGGTTTAGGTTTAAAGGGATACCAACAAACTTCTTTTCCGGATTTATTTCTGAACGGGTGGTATTTTTTTAATAATTAATAAAACCAGACATCTTAGTTATGGAATCAGACGTAGTTCATATTTTATCTAATGACTTGTAACTCAAACTGGTGAAACTTACACAGAACCGACGCCTGTATTTCTGCCTTCTGCAAATGACAGAGACCCTATTTGGTCACCTTAACACTCACTGCCGCAGGAGCTGTTAGTATTGCCTGGGGTTAGGTCAGAAATGGTACCAAGCTGTCAAAGTCGCTGGGGTTATTCTAGCTAGTCATGATGAATTTTCCAAGAAGACATTTGTCCAATAATCATACAGGTGGGTATCAATTGGAAGACATAGTGGATCTGTCATTTAAAAATTCTGTCACTATATAAGAACTGGCTTTACAATAATAATTAATTGATGCTAGCAAACACACGTATTCGGGGTTGTAAAAGCCTGAACACAGTGCTCTTATGATGTCATGATGAATTTTCCAAAACCTCATAAATTTTGCAGGTACGACACCAATTCATGCATGGTATAAATAACAAATCCCAGTGGAAATATGGACACAGTTGATGATGCATTTTAGTAGAAATTGGAACCCAAAAGGTGATTTTGAGGGGGAAAAAATTAATTGCCACTTCTAAAAGTGAAGTGGCACATTGTATAACTTGCAACGTGAATTTGTGATCCTTTCAATGTAAATTAAAATGTAAGCATTTTCCATATTAACGGTGATTGTTCGCGATTTATGTGTACTGTGTTCTTTACTTGATTTGAGGAGCCTAGCACTTGCACATACCCCCCATCAAGTACCTATCAGGTTTTGATGGTACACGCAATAATGCATGTTGCAAAGCCCTATTATTCAATACTGTGCTAATTGAGGGTTAACCATTAAAATGGCGGTTTTTGTGTTTATTGCTGGGAAGATGATTTGGGGCTCAAATTTCAGACGACAATGAGAAAATCGGCCTTATCAGCGATTCAAAATCGATAACTACTTCCGGGTAAATCGGGGGGGGGGGGGAGTCCCAAAGACTATCGGAACACGCACCTTTAATATAAAGGTTGAGAAATTACTGATTATTATAGGCCTATCAAAGTGAAATGTGATGAGGCAAGTTAAAAGACACTATCATGATTTATCAAAATCGTCAAAATATTTGAAATTGCAGGAAAGCTTAAAAGTGAAGGCTAAGTCTATAAGAATTCTCAAAGCTACTTTTCAGCTTTTAATATTGTAGAGAAAAGAAAGAAGAGGACAGTGTTCCAAGATAACGATTCTTCTCCCTTCATTACGTTTTTCGTAAGTGTCCTTTATACGGACGAGTAATGACTAAAATTTTCAGATTGTGTCCATAGTAGGTTGCTGCGGTCTTATCTTTGCAGGGTAGGTTAGGATACTCGTACTTGTTACATACATGCAAAAATCTGATTTTTGTATGATTTTTTTTTCGATTTTCTGATTAGCAATCACCTACTGAGAGTGCCTTTAATGAATCAGTGCCCCAAAGTGTCCCCGAAGTCATGTAATTGCGAGTCGCACACTAAATCATTTCACAAATTTTATGATTTTATTAACTGTAGTAGCCTATACCCTGTAAATAGTACTCATCTACAATCATATTCTAGGTGTGTCTTCCAAGGTAAAGACATATCATGATTCACGCATAAATGTCCAAATATTTGATATTGCAGGAATAGCATGAAAATTGGATAAGTCTGTATAATTCTTCTCAATTTCTCATCAGTGACTTTTTCCCAACAAATTGCCAGAAAAGGAAGAAAATTCAATACAATGTTTTGTAGTAATGTGTCATGTAAGACCGTGTTAGACGTCCTTGTAGAGGCGGTCTAAGGTCAGAATCACCCTTTCAAAACACAAACAAATGATCTTGTGCAAGCAAGTGATCTTAATTTATATAATATACCCATTTAATGATTTGTAATTGGTTCAAGAATTTGTATGTTCCAAAACCATGACATAATCAATTACACAATTCTACACAATTTACTACTGAATACTAATGTTCAAAAAAGGCGTTGCAGTTCAACAACGATTATGTTCTCACAGCAAAGACTTCAAAAAAGTGGACAGCGCCAATTCATACAAACTCAGTAATATATTCCAGGGAATCTTCTCAGTCCCTGAGGTAAATCGTCCATGCAGTTCAAGACGACGGGCTTTCCCTAGACGACAATGGTCCACAATAATAAATCTCAGGTTCATCCACCATCAGTCTTGTCGGCTATGATCGTCATATGGACCACAAACTGAACCCTTTTTGATTCCAACCTAACTCTTTGGCTAAAAGGCGACAGCAACAATTACAGCTAATCAAGCCTCCGGCGGCATCAAAAAATATAAATCCTGGCACTAGATGTGAAACTCAAATCTACCATTATTGTAGAGTAAACCTAGCTATAATTTATCTGTATATCTCCATAGCTCTAGTTCAGCTCCTGATTTATCACTGCTGGCAGAGAGTCCTTCAGTGATAGTATTTAACTGCTCACAGATAGATTCCCCTTTCTAACAATACTCATTACAAAATCATTCTCATGCCACCAACATAACCTTACACTACAGCTGACAACAATCGGAATTCATCACCCGAATTATGATTCACTTCAGTGGCGGCGCCAGGGTGGCAGGGGGGGGCCCGCGCCCCCCTACGATTTTCAAAATTTTGAAAACAGTTTTTTTTTTTGCGCAAAAATTAGGGGTTTTAAACCAAAATTAGTCATTTTGTACTGTTCGTCCCCCCCTATGATTTTACCGCCTCCTCCGATTATTTTACTCTGGCAACCGCCCTTCATCACTTATATATAACTTTGTGGGTGAATTACCTAGGTTCTGCAATGTGTTATCTCAAAAAAAACAAAAGTAAAAAACAAGTTTCTAATTTTAGCATCCTTGGGGAATTCCTCACTTCCCCTATTGTGCAATCTAAACAGGTCAGCTTGCAAAACAAACTAGGGTATTCCCCTTTCTCTCTTTTATAGTAAACAAAGTGCTTTCTTCCTGTGAAGAATCTTTCTCAAATAAATTGAGAAAATAATACTTTTGAGAGTTTTAATCGAAATGGAGGCCATATAACAACAGTAATGACTAAATATTTGATTTTTGTGCTTATTACGTTGTTTCTGGTCTTATCTTACATTTGCATGGTATGTTTCTGTACTTGTTACCGACATGTAAAATCTGATTTTTTGGTGATTTTTTCAATTATATTTTATTTAAGCAACTCACTGATATAGTGCCTTTAACACTAGACTGCATGATGTTTGCAAAATTTTTACTGGCAACACACCATGTATCATCAGGAGAAGGTGCTGGGATCAGAAGTGGATCATGTGTCATGGGTCAAAGATGGTCCAATATGTGTCATTTATGGACAAAATAGGCTTATATTGCTATAGACCTCGTCAACATGATTTGCTCTAAGCAAGTATCCATGGGTGTCCATCTTCACACCAAATGTCACCCAGTAGGCCAGTAAGAGGAATTTGTGGAGGGTCATGTATTTGGTCAAAGGTCAATGGGGTCAGAAGTGGGGTTAACACCATAACTGCATAAGGGTTTTGCACTTCCGCTACTATACTGTTACTGCATAACGTCGGAGATTGTGGCCCCGAAATCATGCCTCCGGCCATGACCAGTCTTAATTTTTTATCTCATAAGGCAGCTATTCAAATTTTTCACTTCAATCCACAACTCTGATGTTTTTACGATTCCAATCTCCAACTCAAAATACAAATAAAATCATAACTAAATTTTGTCCCTGAGTGGTGATTCGAACCCACGCTTGATTACAAGACGAGCGTCCACAGACACACGCCACGCAAATCCGAGCCTGCCGGCAGGAATCGTTCTTTGTAATACGTCAATATAAAAGAAAAAAAATAAAAAAACACAAATTTAAAATTAACCTTTACATTATGGGTCATTTTTTGAAAAAAACCTGAATAACGCGCACCATAATCATGAATAGCGTTGCTATGAGATGAGTTGAAAATATATGCTCCGGGCATGTTTTGGGCCAAAATCTTCAATCATCGGGGGGGGGGGGGGGGCCCTGATTATAACCACTTTCCTAAAGATTGTTTATATGAAAATCTACCACATGTTAGAAGGCTTGAAAGGGACATCAACAATAAAGAAATAAAAAGGCCGGCGAGAGGGGATAAGTGGGTTGTTCAGGAAGAGAATTAGGGGCAAAACTTGTTTTATTTTGCTCAAAATGGCGAAAAAGACACTAAGTTGTTTCTGCAATTTTTATTGGCATTGCTTCGCCTAGGACTTGTGCTGATTGCTTGAATTGTGAAGACTGAATTATATTTACCATATCAAGCACAAACATCATGTCTCATGCCAGTTTGATATTTTTAGGTTACCATGGGTTCCTCCAGTAAAAACCGCTACATGATTATATAAAATATTATGGCTCCAATGGCCTACTATACTTTGGCAAATTTTTTTTAATTATTTCCTTTGTTTATGTCACTAGTTATATGCAAATTTGAAAATCCGAATCACAGTACTCCTAAAGATTTTTCCATTTTTGTCATTATGGCACTTCCGTTTTAGTGGCATAAGGGGGTCCAGGTACCATGCTAATTACTCACAAACTATGCAAGGATTTGAATTTTTGTCACCAATGCAAGCGTCAAATAAAGTTAGACAAATACAACAAATTCCTAGATCTGGAAACAGATCTGAACACATTCGAGGTATGGACCTTTGACCCTCAATTGTACCTTTGTCCACGAAAATATTTTAAACATGTTTAGATGTCATAAGGATACATTTCAATTGTGCTCAATCACAGGGCTTTTTAAAAAATTGACCTTTTGACGCCTTAATAGACCTTTGACCTCTCAATGACCTTTGATCTCGAATATTTTAACAATGTTTTAGACATGTCGTACGGATCTTTCAGTGAAATTTCACATCAAGCTTAGCATTGATGAAATTTGACCTTTGACCTCTTAAGGACCTTTGACCCCAAATATTTCCGCTGCTTGAATGTCTAAGGATCATTTCAGTAAATTAATCAAGCTCAATGAGGCTTTGCACTTTGACCTTAGTGACCAAATGACCTTTGATCAAAATTTCACATTAAGTAACTTTGTAGGGGATGCAAATAACAACCATATACATGAGTTCAGATTATACTATGTAATCTGAGGAGGAGTATTGATTTGAAGTGTAACGTCACTTGATGTCTTTTTGTGACCTCTGACCCCTAATCATGCGTTATATGACAAAGTCATAGTGACTTTATTGTAGTGTTGATCAGTCCTACAAGAATGCAGTATTAGTTTTGAGATTGAGCTAATTCTAGAATTTTTTGCAATGGTTAATGTTTTTATCCATGTACCCTATCGTGACCTTTTGACAAACCAATCTGTCATGTCAAAAGTTTGTGTTTATTTACTTGTCTGACGGCGGTACGTAAGTACGTATAGCCTGTTTCTAAATTGAAAACGTAAATTGAACCAGCTTTGAAAATTCTCAAGACTGGAATAATACCGAAATGCATTGTGGGGAAAAGGGATGCGGGCCGCGTACGAATTGCCGTTTCATTTTCCGTGTTTGCGAGCACCGAAGTACCGACAAAAACGTTCAATTTTCTCGCAGTTCTATAGTTTCAGACGCAATTACTGTACATATTAAAACAAACATAGTACCGGACCCTCTGATTCAATAATCTCCATAGAACCCTTCATTTTTCGGGATATTTGAGATGTAGTTTCATTTGCATGCAATTCGCCTATGACGGACTGATAACGTTAATCTCACTCTCGCGCATTACTAATTTCAGATAATATTTTTCGGAGTCTGGTGTCCACAGACTACCCACTTTCCGCACCGCGTAGTACTCTTGTCTTGTCACCAGTTTTGGTCAATATGGAAGTTGCATGTCTGAGATTTAGCATGTTGACAGAAATAAAGAAAGAAACGGTAACAGCAAAAAACCGTCGAGTTCATCGACTGCGTATATAAACCAAATACTTGCAGCGTTAAAACTCGCCGCTGAAAAACGAAGTTGGGTACCTAGGATCCCCCCCCTTATGCAGTTAAGTTTTAGGTGGTATATAACCAGGTCAATTTTGTAGTCAATCTGGTAGGGTGTGTCACCATTCAGGGCCAAACCTTTGAAGGTATTTCAAGGTCATGCTGGCCATTCAAGGTCAGATCACTAAATATGTGGGTAGGAGGGGGAAATTGGAAGGTGTGTTCAACATTCTTCAAAAATAAGGGTAATTCACAACACATGGTCTTAATGTCATAGGGTGGTAAACATTCAGTGGCAAATATTTGAAGTCTTGCCATGTCATGTGGGGTCATTCAAGGTCAAATCACAATATTTGGTAGGATTATGAAACTTGGGTGGTGGGCAACTGCAGTGGCACATTTTGAAGGTCTTTCAGGTCATCTGGGGTCACCAGGGTCCATCACTACAAATTGGTCGTATAGGCATAAAACCTGAGTTGTCACCTTGGAAGGGGGGGGGGGGGGGGTGTAACCAACAACTTCAGAATCATCATTTTCAAGGCCAAAGGGCAATCAAAGTTTCAAATAACTACAAATGTTTGTATGTCCATGAACTTGGTGGGTTAGTCACATTTTGATACCAGAATTTTTCAAGGTTTGTGGGGTCTCCCAGGTAAATACAACTGTTATGGCAGGAGCCTCAGTGGAGAACTATTTATAATCCTCCATGTGACTTAAGTGTTACTGACTCTTTTTCCTTCCTTTCCTCCTCTTTTTTACTCTTGCATCGGTCCGGGGATCTTTGTGGTTCGAGAACCACTGTTTTCGACGTGAGGTGGTTGGTATAAATCACAAGTGGAGAAATAATATGTCATGTATTTCCTTTTTTTCTACAACATCCCTTAAAACAAATTGTATTTGATAGCATAGGGTAGCTATTTTTCTTAAAAAGGCGTTTGCAGCTTTCAACGATGATGTCCTCTCAGCGAAGGACTCAAAAAGGACAGCGCACAAGTTCATACCAAAACCAGGTAATATTCCAAGGGAATCTTTCTCAGTCCTGAAGGTAATATGTCCAGCAGTCAAGACGACGGGGCTTTCCCTCGACGACAAATGGTCCACAATAATAAAATCCAGGTAACATACCACCATCAGTCGGTCGCTCTGTCCCATATAGGGACCACAAACTGGAATCCTTTTGATTCCAACCTGACGCGCTTTGGTAAAAAGGCGACAGCAGACATTTAGATATCAAGCTCGGCGGCATCAAGAAATATTAAATCCTGGCACTAGATGTAGAACTCAAATCTACAGTATGGTAGGAGTAAAACTAGCTATAATTATACTGTTATAGCTCCAGAGCTCTAGTTCAGCTCATGACTTTCAACTGCTGGCGAGAGTCCTTCCAGTGATAGTATTTAATAATCACAGATAGATTCCCCTATCTAACAATATCATTACATCATCTCATGCCAAAAACCAAAACATAACCTCACACTAGCTGACCAATCGGACGTCATCACCCGAATATTAGATCACTTCAGGGGCGGGCGCCGGGGGGTGGCGGGAGGGGCGGCCCGCCCCCACCCCCTAAGATTTTCAAAATGGGAAAAAAAAAAACAGTTTTTTTGCGCACAAAATTAGGGGTTTTAAACCAAAATGAGGGCATGTTGTAGGTTTCGCCCACCCTTAGATGTTTCGCCCTCCTATTGATTTTCCCTGGCACCGCCCCCTGGCATCACTTCATTAGATATAACTTTTGTGGGGAATACCCTAGGTTGCCAATGTTGATTCTCAAAACATAAACAAGTTTCTAAAGTTTAGCATCCGGTGGAATTCCCCACTTCCCATTGTTGCAATCTAACCAGGTGCAGCTTGCAAAACAAACTAGGGGTATTCCCATTTTCTCTTCTTTTATAGTACACAAGGCTTTGGCCTGGAGAAGAAATCTTTCTCAAATACAATTGAGAAAAATAATACTTTTGAGAGTTTAGTCAGAAAAATGGAGGCCATATAACAACAGTAATGACTAAAAAATTTGATTTTGCTGCTTATTACGTGTTTGTCTTATCATTTGCAGGGATGTTCTGTACTTGTTACAGGAATGTAAACTCTCGATTTTTTGGTGATTTTTTCAATTATATTTGATTAGCCAAATCACTGATATAGTGCCTTTAACACTACTGCACATGAGGTTGGTTTGCAAATTTTACTGGCAACACCACAGATGTATCTCAAGTAGAAGGTGGTGGGATAGAAGTGGAATCAGTGTCAGGGTCAAAGATGGATACAAAGATAGTGTCAAGTAGGAAAAATAGGCTTATATTGCTATAGACCTAGTCAACATGATTTGAATCTAAGCAAGTATCCATGGGTGTCCATCTTCACACCATAGATTTCACCCAAGTAGACAGTAGAGGAATTGGTTGGAGGGTCATGTAATTGGGCAAAGGTCATGTTGGTCCGAAGTGGGTTAACCCTAAATGCATAAGGGGTTTGCACTTCCGTTACTGCATAACTCGCAGATTAGATGTGGCCCGAAATCATGCTCAAGGGGACAATGAACAGTTTAATTATCTCATTAGGCAGCTATTCAATATTTTTCTACGTCAATCCACAACTCTGATGTTTTTTATGATTCCAATCTCCCAAATCTAAAATAAAAAAAATCATAACATAAATTTGTTCCTGGAGTGGGATTCGAACCCACGACCCCTTTAACAAGACGAGCGTCCACAGACACACGCCACGCAATCCGAGCCGGCAGGAAGTCGTTCTTTGTAATACTTCAGATATTGTTGATATATTAAACAGAATAAAGCGCACAAATCTAATGAATAGCGTCCTATGAGACGAGTGAAAATATATGCTCCTGGGGCATGATTTCGGGCCAAACTCTCAAGAAAACAACAACCAAAAATCGTGGGGGGGGGGGGGGTCCCTGATATAACCACTTTCTAAAGGAGTGTTTAGATGAATCGACCACATGTTAGAGGCTGAAAGACATCAACAATAAAAGAAATAAAAACTCAAGAAAGTGTCAGTAAAAGATTAGCGGGCAAAAAACATGATTATTGTGGTCAATAATGTCCTGCGAAAAAGACACTAATTTGTTTCTGCATTTCTATGGCATTGCTTCGGCCTGACTTGTGATGATTGGCTGTAATGGGTTGATGAAGGAACTGAACTATATTTACCATATAAAAGCACAAACATAAATGTCTCATGCCATTTGATATATTTAGGGTAACATGGGTTCCTCCAGTAACCGCTTACATGATGTATTTAAAAATTTGGCTCCAATGCGCCCCTACTATACTTTGCAGAGTTTTTCTAATTATTTACTTGTTTATTGTCACTATAGGGGGGGGGTGTGGGGTGGGGGGGGGGTTGGTGAATGCATTGAGGAAATTCAGACTCACAGTAACTCTAATAAGATTTTCATTTTTGTCATGGGCACTTAAGTTAGTGCATAGGGGGGTCTAGGTACCCATGCTAATTACGCAAAAAAGAGCAATGGATTTGGAATTTTTTTTTGCACCAATGGCAAGCGCAACAAAGTTAGACAAATACAAAAAAAACTAGATTGGAAACAGATATGAAACCACAAGTCCGAGGTAGTGAACTTTGACCCTAAAATTGACCTTTGTAACGAAAAATATTTAAACATTGTTTCAAATGTCCCATAAGGATCATTTCAATTGTAGCTCAATCAGGGCCTTTTTAAAAAAAAATTTGACCTTTGACCTCTTAATGACCTTTGACCTCTCAATGACCTTTGATTTCGAAAATATTTTTAACATTGTTGTAGAATGTCGTTAAGGATCTTCAGTGAAATTTCAGCTCAATCGGAGCATTATATAACACTTGACCTTTGACCTATTAATGGACCTTTGACCCCAACATATTTTTCAAGCAGGCTTAGAATGTCATAAGGATCATTTCAGAAAATTCAGCTCAATCGGGAGCATTTGAACTTTGACCTTGTGACCCCAAATGACCCTTTGATCAAAATTTCATTAAGTAACTTTTGTAGGGGATGTCACACTACACCACATACATGAGTCAAGGATTATACTAAATCTGTAGGAGGAGTAGTGATTTGAAGTGTAAACGTCATTGAGTTATTTTGACTATGACCCCAAATCATGCGTATATGACAAAGTATAAGTGGACTTTTTGTAGTGTTGATCAAGCCTATAAGATGACAGGATTAGTTTTGAGATTGAGATAATTCTAGATGTTTTGACCATGGTTAATGTTTATTTGATCAGTACCATAGATGATCTTTGACACCAATCTGTCATGTCAAAAAGTTTGTGTTTATGTCCTTGCTACGCGGTACGGTCAGTACCGTATAGGCCTGTTTCTAAATTGAAAATGAAAACGTAAATGTGAAACAGCGTTTGAAAATTCTCAAGACTGGCAATATACGAATGCATTTGGGAAAGGGATGCGGCCCCGTTAGCGGATGGCGTGTTAACTTTACTGTGTTTGCGAGCACCGAAGTACCGACAAAAACGTTCGATGTTCTCGCTAGGTTCTATAGGTCAGACCCAATTACGGCTACATATTTTAAAACAAAACATAGTTAACGGACCCTCTGATGCAATAATATCCATAGAACCCCCGGCGTTTTTTCGGAGATATTTGAGATTAGTTTCATTGCACTTGCATTCGCTATTGACGGACTGATAACGTTAATCTCTAGTGCAGAGTACTAATTTAGGATTAAATTTTTCGGGTCTGTGACCACAGACTACACACTTTCCGCACCGCCGTAGTTACTGTCCTTTTGTCACAGGTTTTGGTCAATATGGAATGTTGCATGTCTGAGCTATTAGCATGTTGACAGAAAGAGAAAGAACCGTCTACAGCAGAAAAACACAGTCGAGTTCCTCGGACTGCTCGTCTCCAAACCAAATCTCTTGCAGCGTTAAACAATCGCCGGCTGACAACACGAAGTTGGGTACCTTAGGCTCCCCCCCCTTATGCAGTTACGTGTTACGGTGGTCTATAAACCTGTAAGTGTGGTAGTCAATCTTGGTAGGTGTGGTCAACATTCCGGGCCAAACATTTTGAAGGTATTTCAAGGTCATGCAGGGCCATTCAAGGTCAGATCACTAAATATGTGGTAGGATGGTGAAACTTGGAAGGTGTGTTCAACATTCAATGCCAAAAATAAGGGTAAATTCACAACACATGGTCGTAATGTCATGAGGGTGTAAACATTCAGTGCCAAATATTTTGAAGGTCATTTCAAGGTCATGCGGGGTCATTCAAGGTCAAATCACAAAATATGTGGTAGGATGATGAAACTTGGGTGTGGTCAACATTCAGTGGCAACAATTTTGAAGGTCATTTCAAGGTCATCTGGGGTCACCCAAGGTCAAATCACTACAAATGGTTGTATAGTCATAAAACCTGAGTTGGTCACCTTTGGATGTAACCAACAACTTTCAAGATCATCCATTTCAGGTCACGAAAAGAAGGGCAATCAACAGTTCAATAATACAAAGGTGTATGGTCATGAACTTGGTGGGTGTAGTCAACATTTGATACCAGAATTTTTCAAGGTCTTGTGGGGTCATCCAAAGTATTACAACTGCTATGGTAGGAGCCTCAGTGGAGAACTATTTATATCCTCCATGTGATCTTAAGTGTTACTTTTCCTCTTTTTACTCGTGCATCAGGCGGGGGATCTTTGTGGTTCGAGAACCACCTTGTTCGACTGTGAGGTGTGGTATAAATCACAAGTGAGAAATAAGTATGCCATGTGATTTCCTTTTTTTCTACAACATCCATTAAAACAAATTGTATTTGATAGCAATATGGTAGCTATTTTCTCTAAAAAAGCATAGCACTTAGCAATTTTTGGCATGTTTGTGAGCGGCGTTTGTAAAACACGGAATCGCCTAAATCGCTTACTTCGCTTAATTCTCCTACCCACCATTTATGGAATTGCTTCACTGGCGCGAAAATAGGACTCCCTAGGTAAGTAAAGATAATCCTCCGATACACGCAGGATCACTGTGTGGTGCTGAATATGAAGACTGCACAGATTTACACATAGCGGAATTGTGTATTTCTCTTTTTGATAAAAAGAGATTTAGGAATTCTACTAAAATCAACAAAAGATAAAAGATAGGCAGTGAGCTCAGACCCATTTAATGAGACCGAGAATCTAATTAGTCTTATGACTGAGTCTGATCACTCAGTCTCAGCTCGGTCTTCACCAATTTCCACTCAGTTGCAAAATTGTTGGCCACCCGTGACGTCATTTGACCCCCTAACTCAATGACGGAATAAGTTGTTAACGGACTAAAGCAATGGTGGTGGCGAAACAAGACATTGCCAATTATGCTTTGTATGCATGTGTATATTTTGTCTTGCCTTTTCACCCGGCATCTTGACATGAGGACGGTATGAACACGTAACAAGCCGTCTCGATTCCTGATCTGCCTCAAATTGACCGCCAATTACCCGCGGTAATAGGCTCACATATCACACCGCCCATTCATCCCGCCATTCATAAAACTTTCCTGCGCTAGTAAATCAAGCTAATAAATGAGACGACTCCGTGCAGGCTATGACCGAGACTAATGATTGAGATTTCTGCCACAGAAGTGAAAGTTAGGAGAATTCGTTGTTTGATCAAATAGTCATGACATTTTGGCGTAGGTTCACAAAATTCAACCAGAATTTTTGGGACAAACACACCAAAATTTTGAATTTCAAAGATATTTGTTTTTAGTTAGTTGTTGTTCTACAAGATTCAACTAAATATTCTGTGATAAATACATCAACACAGGGAAAATTAAGCGAAGTAGGCGATTTAGGCGATTCCGTGTTTTACAAGCGCCGATTTGTGAGACATCACTTTTTCTCATTTTGGCCCAATTGCTTTAAAATGTTGACATTTCTTTTCTATTTTGCTTTAAAAGCAGCACAGACACATTTCATGCTGAAGTAAATTATTTTTAATTTGATATGAGATTATAGGCTAAATTTAAAAAGCCACATGTGTCACAAAGAATAGCTTTAAAAAATTAGGAGGCTGTTCACAACTCTCAGCTCACCTGGTTGATTTCCGGTAGGATGATTCAGTTTAATTTGCCTAGAAAAAGCATCATGGACACTTGAGAAATGAGACTAAATGGGGAAGTTTTGTGGAATTATAAAACCACTCAAAAATGCTTTATCACCACTATCTGCCTTTCATGTATTTGCGATTGGATAAATTATTCTTCAATAACCAATTAAAATGCAGCTACCAATATAACCCTGATGTTATATTCATTCATCATGTTGTTGATTGTCTTAAAATGCCACATCAAGTTCCAGGGTGAACCAGGTCTGTAACCAGGATTTTTTAGGGGAGGGGCAAATTTTCAAAAGGGGGTTTTCTCCCAAATTCTTCCCCCCCCCTTCCAAAAGGGGAGTGGGCGAATTGTCAATTTAAGTGGACCTTTTTACCAAAATTTTAACCTTTTTTTTCAACAAGCATAATAACCTTAATTTTTGGCTCACTCCACTTGCACCATCTGGCACCATTTTTTCTGGCATTTTTTAGCCCTTTATGGGGGTTTTAGGGCCTTTTGGAATTTAGGGGGGCATTTGCCCCTTCGCTCGGCCTACTGGTTACGGGCCTGATAGTCACTAATCGGCAGGTAGTACTTGAAGGGTTAGTACAAAATCAACCTTTTCACACATAGGAGATTGTTTTAGGCTTAAGCATTTCAGGTGAGAGAGCTTACACCCAACTGTTATAGACTGGTAAAAATATCCGTTTTGAGAAAATTTGAGAGCGTATTCTGTAGGAAGTGTGCCTGTGCTGCTTTTTAAAATCATTGCACTGACAGAGCAAGTAGATGATATCAAGAAAGGATTGCGACAGAAGTTCTTTCACCTCCTTCCATGGAAAGTGGATGGCTTCTTAACAACCTAATCTGCTGGTATATTGCGACCTGATGAATCATTCGCCAAAAAGCAAGTAAAGCAATTCATAAAAAAGATTTTGATTCCCTACTGCTTTTCAGGTTTGTGTGGGTGTTCATGATAGCGACAGCATCCATAAGTTGAAGGGAATATGGCCAGAAGACAGCACTGCAAAACGAATGCTAAACGTAAAGAATATGCCGATGTGGTAAGTAAAATCCAGAGAAGAAACGTCTTAGCAGCTGGTGGTGGCAGGAAGTGGCATGCGATCGGAGCTCCTGGATTTGTTTTCTTTCCTCATTGCCTGCAGAGAGGTGGTTGCTTGTTTTCAGGTTGATTGGGATGTGCTAGGGAGTGGAAATCAGGTGGCTTGGAAAACTTCTTTGGTAGTGTCATGATGAGGAAGCTGATCTGGTGATGCCTTGAGTATGCAATTGGTGATGACGTGCATGACGACCAAGCTAGAGTGCTTTTGTCTTCCTCGAGTCGGTGACATCAGTGTGATATTCAGTGGTCGCAACAATAATCAGAATATCTGAAAGTGCCGGCATACAAACATGGGCGTTTAAGGCCGGTACTTGCATGCACTTGCAAAAAAGCTGAACGGGTTGACGTCATTGACTCGTGCAAGCTCAATACACTACGCACCTCATGATTGTATTGCAGAGTAGATTCAAATGGTATTAGTAGACGTAGTAATAAGAGGTTTCTTAAGTTCCTGTAAATGTTTTTGTTTTTTCTGTTAATCTTATGAAAAACATAATAACACTTGCTTGTTTCTTTTCTTCCTATTCATTGCAAAACCAGGTATTCTGTGTTGCTGGAACAGATCCAACTCCATTCATTGTCAGTGCCATAGATCTGCAAGAAGGAGAAACGGCACTATACATCCGAGGAAACGACATGGAAAACTTTCCCAGTAAAGATGTGGTTTCAGTGCTCATGCCCATTAAACTTCTTCCTTACAGCGCTGGAATAAGCTCATCTCAGCTGCGAAGTACCATCCACCAGAGCCTAAGTGATGAGACGGATGGCCTGGAGAATGAGAGCTTGAACAGTGGTGAAGCATTAGGCATTAATAGCAGTGTTAGTGGTGACACCAATACCAGTGACGACACTGCGCCCAGTGATGTGTTTGGTGATATCGAGTTAGATATCTAAACTCAAGGACAGTGTAGATATGATTTACGAATATATAGTCATATTTTGAAGTATATTATTACGACAGGTTTTGTATTTTGTAAAGCTATATAATACTTTATTATATTGTAGGGGTTTTAAGATGTATAAAGTTATACTGTCCCTGCTGAAACTATTTCAGCAGAGACTATGAAAGTGAGCAGTGAATGGAAAGTTGTCTGAAAATCTGGATGAATGTCCATGGTCATGCGCCATGAGTTGGGGTATACAAAATGAGGGTGGCATTACATTTTCGCAAATATTTTTGAACATTTTTATTGTTTCTTCAAAACCAAATAAGGTATTCACTTGATATATATTTCATTTTAAAGAGAATGTATCTAGCTTAAAAATGGTAGCAGATTGAATTTTCTGCTATTTTTGTGTCGCCTGCCTTAAGGCAGGAAGACACATAGGGATCGCTTTGTCCATTGTTGTCTGTTGTTGATGTCGGTTGTCGTGTAAAAGGGTTAACATTTGCCTGTAATATCCACATACTTAGATGGATTTAAACCAAACTTGGGTCACAGGTGCAACATGGCATCCCCCATTTGTTGATGAGGTCAAAGGTCACATATCAAGTTCAAAAGGTCATATGAGGCCTATCATTCACAAACTGCGACGGCAGGAGACACAAGCGGTCCGAGGACCGGATGTATTTTTACTTTTTGAGTTATCGTAATATGAGCAAGTCAGGGTCAGATGGGGTGGTACCTTCGGATGATGCGTATGTTAAATTATAGGGAATATAATTTTATTACATTCTTGATTTAATTTTTAATATATCTTCATAACAGCATGCAAATGAGCTGGTTTATGTATCAATTTGTTTATCTGGCTAGGAACAAAAGCTAGTGTAATAATAGTAATTAATTTTGTTAATTAAAACAAAACAATGTGCGCAGCTGGCGATCCTTCAAATGTGGCAAACTTGTGTAGATATGATGCATAAATTTATTTGTGGACTATACTTTTACCAGTCTTGTATTCCCAAATTAATTTTAATATAATCATTAAAATCCTCTAATTTTTATTTTATAAAAAATAGTAGGCCTGTCAGTTAATAAATTAATAAACACCAGATTGCGGCATATAGGAAAAGGTGGTACCATTACATTTTCAATATTTTTGGGTGTAACTTAAGAACTGAACAACATGCTGTTGAGCTGATTTATATCTCATTTTGTTGGTAATTGATCTAGCTGGACATACAGAGTTTCACTTTGGGAATTAATTTGCCTGTTTTACAATTGAAATTTGAGTAAAGTAGTATCAGGGTGAAATGAGGCATAGAGAATTTGACTTTTTGCAGTTTTCATTATATTCTGGCTCCATCATCATAACCCAGAAAGTACTGAGCTGATTTACATGTCATTGGTTTTGGTTTTACAATTTAACTAGCTACAAATACCCTTGTGCCTCTGTATGTGCCTTCATATGGTTGGCACTTATAACATCACCACTTTTGTAATTTGGACCACCCTGTATGTAAATATTAACACAATTTGCATTTTTAAGTTAACCCCTTTTTTAGCTTGGGTGTGGGGACGAAAACAACTATAGATGAAGTTTTGGTAAAATTACTATCCAATTGAGGTAGACCAACATTTAACTTTTAATTTTGTCATTAAATTATGTATGTTTTTTAGCACCCCTTACGTCGGTTATACAAAATAAGTTTGTATAATAAGTTTGTTTTGTGTCCTCAACACACCTAAAATCTAAAGTTGACGAAATTAATTCAAAGAGTTGTCAATTACAATGCATTCAACTGAAATTTTATTGTTACACCCTGTATAACATTTACAGTACACTGTATACTAACATGCAAGTGAGTTATCTTCCTTACGTTCTCAGTTTTCAAAATATATACTTTTATTGATGTCTGACAAACATTTAATTTGCTACATGCATTTGATTGTGGAAACATGTATACATGTTTTTCTATTTTGGAGCATGTAACCCATTTTTCCCCCAATTCATGGCTCATGACCTTTATGGATGTGCAAAAAATGTTAACCCTGCACATAATTGGTCTCTGTGTCACAAACTCTGATTAATTTTCATGGGACTTTTGACACAATGATCTTTGGATAGTCACACATGCACCTCCAAAAAAGGTATCAAGTCAAAGTCATCTAGGGATCATTAGAGGTAATTGATCAAATATATAATTATGCACAATTGGTCAATGTATCCACATGGACACAGTGGCCCAAACAGGTATGAGGTCAAAAGTCATCTAGGGGTCATTTCGGGTCATTCATCCAAAATGGTCAACATAACTGGTCAGTGTATCCACACACATGTACGTTGATGTGGACACTACGATTTTGGAGTGCGAATTAAACATCTGATCTAAAAAGACATGTCGAAGGTCATCCAGGCCCAGGTGCCATTTGAAGTCATTGATTACAATAGTTTATATTATCCACATGGATACAGCGATTTATGCGACCCAAACCCAAAGGTGTGAGGTCAAGGGTCATTTAAAGGTCATCCCACCACACAGGCTGCAAAATAACCGAAGGCACCGAAGGCAATTGCCTTCAGTGCCCCTAGCAGTTACCCTGATGCCCTAAATTTTTGCCATTCTTGCCCCTATTCATAAGCGCATGTAATTGCCTTGATGCCTTTTTACACAATTGAAAATTGTCTTGAAATTGGCTGCCCTTTAAAAGTCTTGTTTTGCACTCTGCCACCACACCAATGATGACATTCAGCGGGACATTTTACGCATTGCGTAAATGAGATTGCCTTGTTAAATTTAGCTTTTGATAGAGGAGTAAAGCTATTCATAGATTCATTAAGGGTTTATATTAAACATTTAAATATTTAAACTAGTTGGGTGCCATTTAACCATGTTGAAAATCTGTAAAGTATTTACATGGAAAACTTTTTTCTTAGTAAATCTGTATTTTTCCCAACCATTTCACAACCAAAATTAAGGGGGAAAAGGACATTGTATGACACATGAAATCTTAAACATGGGTGTGATTGAGTTTTGTGGAAAAATCCTGAATTTGGTAAAAAATCTTGAAAAACGGCGTAAAATCTACCTAAAAATCAGGTTGAAATTAAATAAAGTTGTGGAAATTTTGAAAATAAAAAAGTCCTGAAATTGGGAAAAATCCTGAAGAATCGCACCCTGCCTAAAGACAACTGATCATGCATTGCATTTCATCCATAACCACAACAGGAGCGGTCCCTGTAATTTTAATAGTTTACACAATATGTAGAGTGTAAGCTGGATTTTGGACCAGCCATGATGCAAGGACCCTTCATTTTTATCTATTAACCACTACCAAAACTCACTAGAACTCAATGAGCTGAGGTTAGGAAAAATGCACTAAGTCCAAAAAGATGTGATGACGTCATCGTACCAACACTCATATGGGCACGAAATTGCTGGCCGGGCCAGCGTCTCCCTTGTGGCTTGCCATCCCTGCTCATGGGAATGGTGCGCTGGAGGCCTTGGGTTCGAATCCCACCACGGACGTCCAATCTTCTTTAGCTTCTATCCCTTTACCCCTCCCCTTCTTCTCTGGAGATAGGCTAGAAACCAAAAGGCTGTTAAGGTTTTAATCACTGTAGACCCAAACTACATTTTTACTGATACTCAAACATCGGTGACAGAGGCAATCATGCTTCGGGAGTAAAAAGCACTGACCTAAGTCCCATATGAGGTGTACAGATTGGGGTCAAAGGTTATGTGGGTGGATTAAAGTATGTAGTGAAATCCGGAGCACATGTTGCTACATATATTATGAGTTCCACCAAAATGAGGCCCAAAATTGTACTACCTTCAAAGATGTCAGGATTTGACATGAAAAAATTTGGGCTTTGAAGCTTAATTAAAACCAGAGCCTCTATCATTATAAGCTATTGTGGGAGAGCATGGCCTAGCGGTTAGGGTGCTTGCCTGTGGCGCAAATCTATCAAAAAATACCGGGTTCGAATCCCGGTGGGGTCACTTGCTGGGATTTATTCGGGTGCTCAATTCTGGATTTAATCTGTATACGAGCTTTTGATTAAATACAGAATACCGCTCTCCTCCATGGTTCACTTGGAATAGGGCAAATGAATCATGAAAGCATCCCGTCCTTCGGAGGGGACGTTAATCCGTCGGTCCCGTGTACAGAGAGTCACAACTGTACATGTACATCGCAATCAGTGTCAAATAAGAGTAGGGTGTAAACCCCTGACTGTTCCCAATCCGCCCCAAGTCTAAAATAAGTGGGCCATGTTAGGAGCGTCCGTATCGTGGATACACGCGGCCCCGGATCACCTTACTCAGTTGAATAAATCCTGACACCACCACAAGCCATTACTAATGACATGTGGACACGCTAAGAAGAAGCTATTATATGTGAAAGTTGCAGTGAAAACAAAATTTCCAGTAATAATTGATATTGTATTATTCATATGGATTTCAGAGAAAATTGCTGGTTTTGTTCCATTAAGTACCACCTGATTGCTAATTGTTAAAGGTGCAATGAGAGATTTCACCTCATATATGAAATGGATTTGGGTGTAAGGCTGGCTGGCACTTAAAAACCCAGGGCATTCGGTAACAGGATTTTTAAAAAAAATAGGGGTTTGGGGGCGAGAGACAGACAAATTTTCCCCCCAATTTTTTTTCAGGTTACAAATTTGACAAAAAATGGGGTCTTGGGTTGAGATTTTTGCAAATGATTTTCTAAAAAAAATACTGGTCTTTGGGAGAAAATTTTCAAAATTCGCCTCCAAAATAGGGGCGTTTGGGTGACGGTGGTAAAATTCTAAAAAATATGGGGTCTTTGGGTGACCAAATAAGGGGTCTTTACAGCCTTACAAATGCATCACTTCAAAACTCCCTAACAAATTTGAAAATCCTGATTTTACATTGATGTAAAGCTCTCAAAAATTAAAAAGAACATATCCCTGTATAGCTGGAAGGATTAAGCTAAGAATTATTCTTTGGTATGAAACCGTTTGAAATTTCTTATTTCCTAGTATAAGAGCAAATATGATATTCAGCTGGTTTTATATTGAAATATAGGCATACAAAATTGCCTTCTGTTTTCACTTGAAAGCCATTTCTGTGTAGCCAGCACAAAGTAGGAAATCTGAGTGTGTAATCTAAATGAAATTGCTTGGTATGACAGAAAATATGGATGGCTTGAAATTGCTCATTTCACCTTAAGACCTAAGAACCTATGAAGTGCAAAATTTTGTTCCCCAATGGCCACCCCATAGTACATGTAGTAAAGTGTACTCCTGGACTATACTGCTCAAGGCATGTATTAATGCATAGCACTGTATGTATACACCATTGTGTTTCATAATAAATAAGGCGAATTGGCGGGCAATTTATGCATACCAGGTTGCATGCCAGCCTACCAGATTCCCAGATCAAAAATGGAGTTACAAAATGTGGAGTTATACTTTGAGTTGCAATCATTACTCCTTGCCAGGAGAGTAGTGGTATATCCAGTGAGGGGATGGGGTTGGTGGGAGGTGGGGGATCATGGTGAGCAGGGGTGAAGAAACTGCAGCTATAAATAAACAAAACAAACAAATAAAAATTTGAAAGAATAATTCAGCAAGAAGCAGTATACAAATTTATTTGAAAATTAGTCCCCTTGATCTGACTATCTCCTTCACTGGGACAAATTACTTTCTTAGCTGCATGTCATTTCAGTAAATTTGGTTTGGGACAAAAACTGCCTCAGATATAGACCCCGGATATAGAAAATGTAATTTTAGTGTCACTTGCAAGGATTGTAGAAGGCACATACTAATCCAAATCCCGTTTGTCCATCCATGTGTGTATGTGTGAGTTAAACTTACGGATAACCTTTCTCAAATTGCTCGAGCGTGAACACATTAACTCCAATACGTGGATTTTTCCAACCGGATGTTAATCTTTACTGAAATTGGTGCATTGTGGGACAGGAATTTTACCAACAACGCGCACTCTATATAAAATAAATAGCGCATATATATTCTATGGTGTTTTGTGTCATACGGTCATTTTTCTGTCATAACTGTGCGAAAACCGTTTGCTGTACATAAATTTTACCAGTAACAAGTACTCTTTGATTGCCTTGTAATTTTTGCGCCACAAAATGTGCTCGTAGTTTAAAGGAGGCGCACTAAACCGCGAGCGTGCATGGAGTGATGCATATCTACTTGTACATCGTTGGTGCTTTCTGGGACAGGAATTTCGGTAAAAAATGATTTCCGGTAGGAAACCCAAAATCCATGTATTGCCACCAAACTTAGGTCATAGGTCAACCATAGATGCTTGCAATGTTTTGGTAGGCTTAAAGGTCACACACCAAGGTCATAGTTCATTAGCGGTCAACTGTACAGTAGTCTCATTCCCAGTACTTGGTGGGTGTCCTAACGGGCACATATACTGCGAATACTCGCCCAACAAGTCTGGAGGAGTTCATACGGGCTCGTCGCTGATTGGTTGAAAAAATCTTAAGATCCTGAGACGATAAAACATTGACCGACCGGTAGAGCATATTTCAAAATCCTAGATGTGTTGATGAGATGTCTTTGTACTGAAAACATTGCAAGAAATTCTTTCAAAGGTTGTTTATGATGTAGTATTTCATATGGATCATTCAAGGGGCATGGCAAAAAAAAAAATTGAGGGTTTTTCTTTCTGGGTATGTCCTCATGTCTCTTTAAAAGGAAAGAGTGAAACTGTATGGACTCTATTGTCTTTAAGTTCATTGTGTGAATTTTTAAAATAGGAGAGGAGTACATTGCATAATTTATTTTCTAAAAACACCAACTTAAAAAAGTATTGCATAGGTCATAGCTTATTTGTGAAAAAAAAATTGCTTTTAAGCCAAATAAAGCTGAGACAAACTATTGGTTTTTGTCCAAGAACACAAAAAGCAATTTTGGTTTTGGGTTGCCTACTAGAATAAAATTTGATTTTTGTTTTTGGCCATATATTAGTGAGAGCAAACATGCTAGGCTTCCGTGCTTGACGACATCATATACAAATTAATACTTCATATGTTATTTGAAGTAATATCATACGTCGTTAATTTTTACCTATATAGTAAAACGGTAAAGAGGAAAAGAACAAATTAAATTTTATAGGTCAGGGTTAACAGTGTGGAAGGTGGCAGCTTATTATATAAATAGCAAATTGTGCCTGAGGTCAAATGCTTTGCCAATTTGCCCTCCTGCAAGGTTTTTGGATGTTTGGTATCCCTTTGTCCACCAAAATCAGTGTAAATAGCACTCATTTTGTAATACAAAACATGTATGCATGTAGGTCAATCCATTCCTTTTTCTTTGTCATATACAATGTATTTTGCATCCTACGTGATCATGGCCTGGTGTAGGAATATCTACATTACAAATTGCTGTGCGTTAAATGAAAGAGTTTCAGATAACAATCTCTGAATAAAAATACTCCGTTATAAGAAAGGTAATGCCTTTGCACTCACAAAATCACAACACCAATCATGGTTTAATTTTTGCCGACCTACTTTTTGATTCATGTTTCCTATTTTATCATTACCCTTCTGGCATGGGACTAGATGAAACCAGATGGGAGTCCGTGCAAAGGCAAGCAAGTTGGTGCGTTGTTTTTTTTTTTGTTTTCTTTTTGCACAAGCATGGTACATAAATAGCACCCAAGAACCCCGACCATCTCCAACTCCCGGCATTGTAATTTACTTCCTCAGCAATGAGATGCACAATCATCTCTCTCAGACCAAGAAAACAAAAACAAGGTACTAAGACTTAGATACCCTAACGAATTTAACATTATATTATAAGTTACTTACTTAGTACATGGACAAGAATCTATATAGTCATGTTGAAATTTTTCAATTTGTAATAATGTCTAAATTGCCTGCTATTTTGTTGTTGCAACAATGGTGGATGGAGTGTAAAGTAGATTGTAAATGAATCTAAAGTACAATTTAATGAAAGAATGTATATGTATTAGATTACTTTTTGTAGTGAGAATTCATTGCACTTGATTAAAAATGCTGCACAGTATTGTCTTGAAAGATTTCTCATTCTACTTGGTAACTTAATATAGGTGGTGTGGGGCCTTTATTTCTACCTTTTTTGCCAGAAGTTGTTCATATATAGCCTGACAATTTTTTATAGGCTGTACTCTTGAGGTTTTTACTACTTAGTTCTCCAGGCAGACAACGATGAATATTATTAATTTTTTCCTGGAGATGGTCAGCGCACACAAGTGTTGAAAAAACCCATGTGCGCTTGGCCGGATTCGAACCGGCAACCTCGGTATTACTAGTGACGGCGCTCTTACCAATTAAGCTAACAAGCCAGGGTTGGTAGAGGAGCGATAGATAGATAAATCGTATATGTAAATATACCATTCTGATGCTATCCACTAGGGAAAGCGATGGACACCTTTCGGATCCAACACCTATAGATAAAAATCTATCGCTCATCTACCAACCTTGGCTTGTTAGCTTAATTGGTAAGAGCACCGTCACTAGTAATACAGAGGTTGCCTGTTCGAGTCCGGCCAAGCGCATGTTTTTTTTCCCCAACACTTGTGTGCGCTGGCCATCTCCAGGAAAAGAATAATATTCATCTGTACTCACTTTTGTTCATAATGGGCAAGAGGTAGAACATGAGTTTGTGAGTGCAAGAAGGTCGTAAGTGCAATAGCTGCTATGTGATAAATGCGTGCTGCCAAGTATTACTACTCAAAATTTCTGTTTCCTTGAGTTAGTGGCTCTTGAAATGGTTCTTCACGTGAAGAACCATTGTAGTCGCCTGAAGAACCATTTAAAGGCTGACTCAGATTTTCCGATTAGAGTGCACTCAATTTTCAAACAAATCATGTTTTTTGCATATACATAATGCTTGTCCATATACTAATCATTGTGTGAAATAACTAAGCTCAAATCGAAGTCCTTCATATAGAAAATCACAACTTTGTTATAACACGGTATCCTATGGCACTGTTATATTGTGCATAAATGGTTACTGCATGAAAACGAAAAATCTGATTCATCTCTAACTTTGGAATTAAGCATTTTAGGTGATTAACTTAGTTCTAGTTGACTAGTTTTAATTACTACTAAAAAGAAATATATTTCAAAATCTCTGAGTCAGCCTTTAAGGAGCCAGTGACTTGGAATAATAGTATGTTTGATTGGAATTTGTCAAATGGCAGCTATTGCACTCGCAGGACAATTTGTAGCAAAACTCTTGTTCTCTTGCTCAAGGACAATCCATTGATCAACAAGGGGGGGCAAGTCATTTTCTTTAGAAGGGGGTCCTATTATTAAAGGGGGATAGCCAGATTTATATACACTTAAAATTTTAATTTTGATTGGATGATCCTTTTGGAGTATTATTAAGGGGGAAGTACTGATAGGGCTCACAGGGTCTATGGAGGTAGCAATCTAGCATCTTCTAAATACCTTTGAGCTGATTGAAGGGCATTTGTGTTCCACAGCTTCATCCCCTAGCCTACCTATATCATCTGAACCATTGGTCTGTAAGAGTATGTGTGCTTAATCTTATGTGCAAATTGGATATGCACTTGAAGAAATTTTGTAATTTTGTATTTTCTGTCCGTAAATTACGACTGGTCTATGGGGCAGTGTGATGCAAACATAACATCAAAACAAACTGTCAGAATCTACTGAAGTTTTGGAAATAAGCTTTTCTTGGGATATCTAGTGACATTTAAACCACCAACGAGGTGCTAGGATGAAGAAATGCACCTTTAAAATTAAGTAAATGTATTTTTGTGTTGTAACATTACAAATTTGAAATCAATTTGAAGAAAATCAGATCATTAGAAATATTTACCCCTATGATGACCTTGAACTGTTTGGGACTGTCGTTCAAATATCAAAGGTGGCAGATGTAGCAAAACTGTTTAGTCTGGGACTCATATAACATGTCTATAAATCTTTCAATGTCATATGAAATGTTTACAGGACAACTATCTCAGTCCAATGCGTTCAATATTCCTCACCTGAAACTTCTTTTAATCTTACATGAAAAGGTTTTTGTGAATTTGTTTTGCTTTAAACTAGGAAAAATTGAGTTTCAAAGTACAGATTCTTGAAGGGAAAGAGCAAGTAGAACATTTCTAATATTGTATATTATCTTTTATGTAAGGAATTATTTCCAGCATGTAAATGTAGATAATAATATGTAATAATACAATATAAAATTATCAAGAAATGCCTGGGCATTAAGATGGAGAATGTTCCATACAAAGGTACTACAGTATTTTTACTGTCCTCGAGTCGGTGATGTCGGCATCCAATGAAGTGGTCGCAGCATTTAAATGAGAGTATCATTTCATAGCATGGGCATATACACATGCGAGTATAAAGGTGATGTGAAAACAAATGCAAAATGTCGGTCTAAACATGTTAATGTTACCGGCTCCAGGAAGGCAAATGGACTATGGGGAGGAAGGGCAAGGGGGAAGTAGCACTCAAAGCAGGACCTGGGTGGGGCACATATGAAATAGATACGGATATAAGGCTGGTGCTTTCAAGTCAAGGGGCATGGCATTTAGATGATTCTTTGACATTTAAAGTTTTGTAAAATGCTTCTCCATGTTAACAAACACCTACTAGTATGGTGTTAGGTGAATTGGGGCATTTCCTTATTAGTTACATTAACTATAGAATCTTAAATCTCTGGATGAGATTAGTATCTAATGTCCTATGTGAACTTCCAGTATTAGGTATAAATTTTACACTCGGACTCTCTTGATCAAAAGGACTTGCTGCACTCAAATTGGATCATCAAGGACATTCTCAATTCAAGGAATTGCCAAATTGCTCATAATTTCATTCTCCAAAGACAGTCTAATTCATTCAATCCTGGTTCTATGCATGGGACTTCTGCACCAATTATCGCATTTTCAGAACATCCCTTAATTTTGAAAGATAGCCTTTACACCTTTGTGTAAATTTTGAACCGGCTCTAATATGCTTATTATTTCTGGTCGCTAAAACAACACCAACACAAAGACCGATCTAATCTTTGCCATTCTGATGTTGGTGACATCTTCATTTTCCCATCGTTCAACTACCTCAAAGAAAAAATATATCCCTCCATATTATTTGAAAGGCTCAAAATAGTCTTGGGACAAATTGACTATTTAACTCAGGTAAACAAATTACCTGGTATCTTTTGTAGACATATTATACTGAAATTTAGCTAACTTTTGTAGAATTTATAGTACAATGTATATACTTGTAGCTAATGTAACTGCTAGTGTAGATTGTTTACACTTTTCACACTGTTATTTGCTGATGTTTTGCATGATTTGCATATACTCTATGTTGAGGGTCAATCACATGTTGGGAAGTGTAAGCAGGGCCAGCCAATCATATTCACTGATTCACATCTGCATCTTTATCCACGTTTGACATTTCTCACCTTGTTGGTCTATCTCAGGTAGTGATTGCGGGTATTTGGTTCAATCCGTCGTGACATGCAAGTTGGCTCCTCTTCCCTTGTAATACCCCTGGTGTTTTTGTGTTGTCTGCAAGAATTGCAGAAGGCACATAGGGATTACTCTGGTTGTATGTCTGTGTATGTTTGTGTGTGTGTGTTTATGGTGAAAATGTTAACCCTTAATATATTGCATGCCGTATGAGTTCCATAAGGGCTATGATGATGTAACTTGATGGAAAGGAGGGGGCGACATGTTGGTGACCTCATGTGACCTTGGTGACCTCATGTGACCTTTGGCCCCATTCACAAACCGCGACGGCAGACGACACTAGCGGTCCAAGGACCGCAATGTATTTTTTTAAAAATTAAAACAAACTTGAAACCTTTCTGACTGGTTTTCAAGATGAGGAATAAATATTACAAATATTGTTAAAAATGTGAGTATAGCAATCGAGAACCATTTCTTAACCTTTCATATTATCTGTTAGAAATTGACCCTGCCAGACTTAAAGGGATTAGCAGCGATAATGCGAGAGAATCTAAAAAATGTGGAAATGCATTTTTTAAACTTATAAATCAGGGATAAGTGTGTACAATTCCATATAACTGCTTTAATGTAGAAACAAACCACCAAATAATGAAAAGAAATGGAGTATTTGAGGAAATTTGTCATACCGTCTCCCGCCAATAGACATACAGCGACGGCGTCTCAAAATCTACACTAAACAGCTAATTGTGGTCTACACTAGTACAGAATAAACAAAGATCAATAATGTTTGTGTTCGAGTTCAAACTGTATTGATCATGGTGCACAATATCATGCTGAAATTCCGTGATATTCACCGGGAAAGGCTTTTTCCATCTCAAGTCTGAATTTTGATACGCACGTATAGAAATTACAGAATCAGATGAAAAGTACTGCCTTGTCTTTAATACACGGATTTCAAGCCAACCACTTGCAGGTTATGTTCGCATATCCATGCCAGTAACAAAAATATAAAAATATGAATTTTGATGATTTTTGCCGATGTTTCAGATTAGCAAATCGCTGCTAATCCCTTTAAGCCTAACTCTCAATAATCTACAACAAAATGTTTGTCATTTGTATGGTACTATGCCTGTGTTTGATTGCTATGAGAGTTTCCTGGTGGCACAGAAAAACTAATTTGCAGGTGAAAAAGCACTTGGGAAGGTCTTCCGAGCTGCTCTTCCCCTACCCTATTGATTGGTGTTTTTGCAGTGTATGGCACTGGTTTCTGAGGAATTTCACAATATGCAACATTAAATCTAATTGTAATTCCACGTCTTTCATAACTAGGGCTTTGTACATGCTGAAATATTTATAGTGAAAGTGCTACATGTTGCTATTTTACTAAAAGTCAGCAACAAAAAGTAATAGCCTCAGGCACTTCCTTGCATGAGAAGGTTTATTGTATAAGATTTGGTGACTGCCTTTTACTTCTTGGACCACAACAAAACCACTGTATATAAACCACAAGTGAAAAAATCAAATTATTGGAAGGGCAGAAGAATCAATACCTTGAATTTTTCTGTACCCTTTCACCCAATGAAAAATAGTTGTCTACGTAATGTTACACAGATGGCATGGCTGTCAAATCTCAAACATTGCACATGAGTATCATAGTTTGTCACTTTTTGTACAACTGTACTTTGTATTGAAACAACTCTTTAAATATAGTAAAACAAAGCCAATATGTATATTTTCACCCATTGCATTGAGGAAAGGGGTTTTATTGCAACTCGGTTTCCAACTTATGGATCGTACAGTCCTGTTGTGTTGTCATGTTTCAAAAGCAACCCACACTAGTCAGAGAGATATGGTCCAAGTTATGGCCTGACCGTAAAGTTGAGTATATATACAATTTTTTTGCTGAACATGATAGATAAGGGTGTGTTGAATTAGAATCTGCTGGGTGCCACCTTTGGCACCCTTGGGCGTTTTGAGAAATCCAAGATGGCGTCGCCATAAATGATAATTATCTATTCAACCCTATATTAGCAAACTATGGAGTTAATTAATATACTATAGGACCCAATGAACAAGTGCATGGCACTTGTAACTTTGAGTCCTACTTCAAATTCAAAATGGAAGCCAATCTAATAATTTTAAAATATGCCCTATAACAAACAGCAAATACCTGCGATAAAAAATAAACATGAAGTACTTAGATAATGTTGTTGGACACAATAAATGTGTTTCTGATACTTTTAAAGTTGTAACATGACGCCAATCAATATGGCAGCCAAAAACGTGAATATCTTAAAAAAATACTTACAAATATCTAAATATTACCTTCAAGTATAAATTACTGTGTCAATGAAAGAATTAGAAATGTACCTATGATCATAACCAAGTGATACAGGTAATCCCGATTAAAATGGGTCAAATTATAAATTGAGTGCAATATATGTGAAAAAATGTAATTCATATGGTATTTTGACAACTTTGCGCCATATTGGTTTTATTTTGATTTAGGCGCATTTAAAACAAATTGAAATGTATGTTGTACATTGGTTAGGATCCAAGGTACATTTCTAATGTCATAGACACATTGATTTCGATTTGAAGGCTGTAATACTTACAAGTTTGTGTCAAGTATTTTTTGAAGATGTTCACGTTTTTGGCTGCCATATTGATTGACGTCATGTTACAACTTTAAAAGTATCAGAAATGCATTTATTGTGTCTAATAACATAACCAAAGTCCTTCATGTGTATTTTTATCGCAGCTATTTGCTGTTATAGGGCATATTTTAAAATTATTGGATTTGGCTTCCATTTTGAATTTGAAGTATGACTTAGTGTTACAAGTGCCATACACTTGTTCATTGGATCCCATAGTATATCTAGTAACTCCATAATTTGATAATATAGGGTTGAATAGAGAATTATCATTTATGGAGACACCATCTTGGATTTCTCAAAATGCCCAAAGATGCCCAGGTGGCACCTGGCAGATTCTTTTTCTACACGCCCTAATCTATCATTTTCAGCAAAAAAATTGTATATGTACTCAACTATACGGTCACATGAACGTTCTCTCTGACTACACAGGAATGTTTTGGCCAAAAATCTTGCTCTGTCTGTAAAATGTGGTGTACTGTTTTAACACCTGTGTACATAATACTTGTAGCCTGGGAGCTAGCAGACATTTGTAACACATCTCGAGTACAAAAGGTTTGAGTGATTAAATATGTTGGGACAGCCTGACGGGGACCCTTGAAATGTGATTCTTAAGTGCTGCAGATGGTGCTTATGGTGAGGGGGCCAAGACAAAGATTGTACAGGGGGTCACATTTTTTAATTGATCCAATCGTGTTGAAAAGTATACCACGTTATTTGTCTAACCGTAAGGATTCAGAAAAGGTATAGTTTGTACTAGTTTAGTGCAAATGGTGCAAATTATTGGTAGAGCTCATAGGATTAAAATAAAGAATAGCTTTGAGTGTGTCAAATGCTTGCTTAACAAAGTGGTGGAAACAAGGCCAAGCCCGATTAAATGCAATGGATGTTGACCTTCTGTGGCCCTTAATCGGAAACTAAGCATTTAAGAAAGTTATAACTATTCTTTATTTTAATCCTATGAACTCCACCAATAATTTGCACCATTTTTTATCCAAATTGGAGCAACTTGAAAATTTGACCCCTGTACAACTGAAATTGATCCTTTTTATGCTTATAACTCTGAAACTTTAGGCTGTAGATAATACAAACTATACCTTTTCTAAGTCCTTATGGTTAGACATAATGTGGTATACTTTTCAATATGATGGGATCAATTTAAAAATTTGACCCTGTACAATCTTTATCTTGGCCCCCTTCTTTCGTACTTGAGATGTGTTACAAATGTCTGCTAACTCCCTGGTTATTGAGTTACTTTCTTGGGGCTGTTGACCTTTGTTGTGTTTTCCCTTGGAAATAGTTTGTAATAGTGTAGTGTCTATTTACCTCTGACGACATTGGGCCAAGGGAAATTGATTCTTAGTTTCCTGTTGGAGCACGCATCAGTTTATTTTAAGCCGTTCCCTTGGGAGGGGTGTCCAGTGGCGTACCGACCGGGGGGGCAGGGCAGGGGGGCAAGTTGCCCCCTCGGACTCGAAAAGCGGGACGATATGGACCAAAATATACATTTTCATCCCTGTTTTTCTGGGAATTTTAACCAATTACATCCTAAATTTGGGCAAAATTAAAGTAAATTCAGCAATTTTCGCGCACTACGCGCGCATTTGGTCAAATTCAGACGTAAGTGGAGGAAATCACCGGGACGACTTACGAATTTTGCCCCCTCTGGCGGGATGACTTGAAAATTTGCCCCCTCTGGGTCGACTACCTCTGGGTCGACTACCTCGGTACGCCACTGGGGGGTGTCACAGTATTTTTTTTTCTTTCAAATTGCACTTGATCGGTTGTAGACCACCTACCGATAAAGTTTCGAAGGTGTATTGCACAAACAACCGCGAAAGAAAACCGTAAACCTTGTTTTGAACTTGCCTGCTATTCTAATCGTCCCTATAGGAAACCATGCTTTGAATTTCTGTCGTGTACGGCAAATTACTAAATCATCATCTTATTACATAAAGACGGCAAATTCACTTCAGGTGTGATCTAATACATTGGTAAGCATTTAAAAGATGCAAAAAACCTGGGTTCGAAAAAAATTGAGGGCGCTTCTCTCTGGAAATCTACTTCGTGTCTCTTTAAATAATGAATTTCCTCCAGATTTTTGTCCCACTTGTCATCACACTCGGTGCAAAAATGCTTGAACAGATTTTTACATTTTTTAAAGAAATAAACCTGTAAACACCCGTTTTGTTAATTAGGCACTTATAAACCTTGTTTTACGTAATAAATATAATGGTATTGGTGTATTCAACATGCCTTTAGATGTAATAATGAAATGACAGTAAATAATGAAATCAGACCTTGTCACCTTTTAAAAATTTCTAACAGGAAACTAAGAATCAACTTCCATTGGCCTTAAGCACACAATGCAGAAATGCTGTTTAACACAAGAAAATACACCGGAGTTGATTCCCACGGTATGCACCTTGTTTGACCGGTCTGTGACCATTGTGGTTTTCATATTAATACATGTAAGTATGAGTCTGATATTCATGTAATAAACATAATTGTTGATTAAAGTTACAGCAAACTTAAAAATATAGATGTCTTTAGCCTCTTATTAATGTCCCTATCTGTTTATTAGGTATGTTATTTTAATGTGTACAATATCTTCCAATGGCCTGGACTATCATTTGCGAGCAAATTGAAGAAATGTGAACTGAAAATGTGTGAGTGCCGCTTTAAAAGTAGCCAACTTGAACTAAAGATACTTAATTCCAAGGTTTGAGATTAATTGGATTTTTTGTTTTGAAAAAATGAAGGCGCCATCCTCTCGAAATCTGAGTCGGCCTTTAAAGGTGCATTTCGTGATTCCAGCACCCTGTTTTATTCATGGTTCACTAGATATCCTTGAGAAATGTTTATTCGCAAAATTTGAGTTGCTCCCGAGCTTGCGGTTTTGTGTTATGAGCAAATGCTTGTTTCCCACGGTCCCATAGGCCACTGTGCTGTAATTTCTGTCCGTTTACGGACAGAAAATACAAAATTGCAAATTTCTTACAGATACAACCGAATTGGCATGCAAGATTACTAAGGTAACGGTTCAGATGATATAAAAATCTCAACCTTTTTGAGGTAAATCGGGGGACGAGGTTGTGGATCACGAAATGCCCCTTTAAAGACTATATACCAATGTTTATGGTGTATAGACCTTTTCAAATTGAAGCTTACCAAACATGACCCTGTTAAACGTCCTAATGGGTCATCACATGCAAATGTTGGTAGCAGCACTTACGCATAATTCACCTTTGCATAATTTGCTCCGAATGTTTTCAATGTTCATGCATGCATTAAACGGGAAATAGCGTATGGTAGATATTGTTCCTAATATGAACCATTTCAATGTGTGCAAGACTGATTACTAGATGCCAAGAACCGCGAAATTCTAGTTTTTCTTTTAAAAAAAATACAGAAATTGGTAAAAATTTATTTTAATTTGAAGGAATTGAAAGAAATGTTTCATTGTATATAAAACAGTTTCGAGCAGTTTTTGCTTATTTGACTAAAATGAAAAATACTGCAAGTTAAAACTTGCAAGACCCCCCCCACCCCCATCAAGGAGCAAACTGTCAGGAGCAGATTATACAATATTAATTAGCTCACTAACATACCTAATGTGCATATTGTATGCCCAAAATATATGGTTGAGAACTCTTCAACCTACTTCCACCAAGTTACAACAACATGCATCTTATGGAACTCCAGATATTGCATTTTTACAAATTTTTTGGGGGGGCACTTGTATTCAAAGGTAGATATAATGCGTTTAGAAGAAAACACTTAAAAAGTTTCTCCTTTCCAACAGGCGATGTACGCACGTACATTAGAGTGTCAAAAACAGCAAAACATGGGAAAAAAGGGCATGTTTTTCTTAACCCTGAAATTGTGATGTACGTGTTTAGGGTATGTAATTCTCACATTTAGCAGAAATACAAAATTATCAAAAATAATGTAAATCGGAAGTAAAGCAAAGCAAAATAATAAAGGGTATGTTAACAACACATTGCATTGCTTATTTAGGGTAGCAAAAATTGACAAATTGTTTAGGGTATGTTTTTAGTCAATGGAAATACTTCAGGATACATTTTAAGTCATCCAATAAGAAGACCTTATGGCTGCATGATTCATGTGTCTGTCTGTCTGGGTGTCAAACTTTTGGTAGAAACTTGGTTAAAATGTTGCCTAGCATTTTAGTGCAATGATGGACCAGGTTCATACTTGGTATACTTATACACTGAGGCAAGGGGTCTTATGTGGGGTCACAGGCGAGGTAATTCAGGGGTCACTTAGGGTCGTATCTTGTGCATGTGGTATACACTTTTGGTTAAAATGTAGACACTTGCCGTGATGGATCAAGTTCATACTTGGTATACTTATACATTGAGGTGTGGGGTCACAGGCGAGGTCAAAGGCCATTCAGGGGTCACTTAGGTCATATCTTGTGCATGTGGTATACACTTGTGCATGTGGTATACGTACACTTTTAGATCAAATGTTGTCTAGCCTTTTAGTGCAGTGATGGATCAAGTTCACACTTGGTATGCTTATACATTGTTGCAAGGGGTTTTATGTGGGGTAACAGATAAGGTCAAATGTCATTCAGTGGTCATTGGTATATACTTTTTGTTAAAATGTTGTCTAGCATTTTAGTGCAGTGATATGGCATTTCTTTTTTTCCCCAAAACAGGTTGCATTAGCAGACTGTATTCAGGCAAGAGTGAGTAACTTGCTGTTTGTTTATTAAGTCCCACCAGTTCTGTTTTTGGCCAGAGGGTGTATTCAAGTCAATCCCACAATCCATCAGTTTTGGGAAATTTCACCTCAATAGGGTCATGTGATATAATAAAAATCCTATTCTTAACACATAAAACCCTGACTTTTACGCTCATTCTAGCCCACAAAGCATTATTAGTACCTAGAATGTTTTGCATGATCATGAAATGTCTTGTGGTTCTTGAACTTATGGAACACAATTTATCCCTAAGTACTGACATGTTTCATACAGTACAGTATAGGCACATTGCAATGCATTATGTGATTGATTCAAAACACCCTCTTTTTTGCTGTACACTGTTGAAACATGAAAAGTCATTCAAAATTTATACATTCCTGTATAATACTTATTCTTCAACCACATAATCGGATGACCTATTTGGGACTGCTGTCACTATTAAAGCCCATGCTCAAAAAAAAAAAAAAAAAAAAATGGCCAGAGGGTGTATTCAAGTCAATCCCACAATCCATCAGTTTTGGGAAATTTCACCTCAATAGGGTCATGTGATATAATAAAAATCCTATTCTTAACACATAAAACCCTGAATTTTACGCTGATTCTAGCCCACAAAGCATTATTTAATTATATCCTATAAATGATAATCTGATTTCTATTGTGAAATCCATTTTTATTTGTACTGCAATTTCATATCTTGTATTTCATTGTTTGATGTGATGATGTGATGAACAAAAATAAATTTGATTGATTGATTGATTAGTACCTAGGGAATGTTTTGCATGATCATGAAATGTCTTGTGGTTCTTGAACTTATGGAACACAATTTATCCCTAAGTACTGACATGTTTCATACAGTACAGTATAGGCACATTGCAATGCATTATGTGATTGATTCAAAACACCCTCTTTTTTGCTGTACACTGTTGAAACATGAGAAGTCATTCAAAATAATTTTATACATTCCTGTATAATACTTATTCTTCAACCACATAATCGGATGACCTATTTGGGACTGCTGTCACTATTAAAGCCCATGCTCACACATCATATCCACCTTTGAATACAAGTGCCCCCCCCCCCACAGGGACAAATTTAAAGGAATGCCCCTTTAATTAGCTCATTTGTAGGCCTATACCTAACCTGCATATATTGTGCACTTGCAATTCACCAAAGAGATGCATGTCATGATGCAGAATTGTGAGTGGGGTTTTGAAAAAGTAGCTGAATAAAAGTTCAAATAAAGCACACTCTGAACCCTCTCACAGGCCTGATGTTGGGCTTTCATATGAAGCGAAGGAATTTTGTGTATCCGATGTACCATAGAGCACAAAACAGCAAAACCAGTCAACCTAACCAAAATGGAATACACAGATACACAGACGGCCCTGTAATTTACAGAATAAAAATTGCAGAAAATACAGAGTACCAAATGTGCGAGTTGTCATAATAGTAAGCAGTGGCGTATCGGGCCTGCCCGCGCTGAGGGGGCAAATTTCCCAGTCTTGGGAAATTTGCCCTCTCAGGGGGGTCAAAAGGCCAATTTTTCCCAGTCAGAGGGCTAAAAAACGGCTGATTTAACATGATTTTTGCAATTTTTTTCCCGGCCAAAGTCGTCAGGGGGGCAACCTGCCCCCCCCCTCCGCCTGTTACGCCAGTGATAGTAAGTTATACTTTTACTGGCATTAACCCTAACGGCCCATCTGTTTCTAGCCTATCTCCCAGGAATATAAATCAAAATACTGATTTTTGCCCTAATGTAAAGCTTTCCATCAAGTACCCCACCATTAAAGAATAACTGAGGAAAATTTTTCTTTGTAAAGTTTGTGGATTTTCTAATTTCATATAGGAGCAAATACGAAATTCAGCCTATGTTTATATTGAATATACTCAATCAATCGCCGTTTTCCTCTTATGACATATCTGTCGCCAATAAAAGGTAAGAATCTATTGAGTGTCTAATGTATATAAATTAGCTATTGTGAAAACACCATATTGGGTGTCTCAAATTCTCTTGTTGCAACCTTTAAGTATGATGTGCAGTGTTGACACATGAAAATGCCATTTTTACCTATCAGAACTTCCTTCCATGCCCCGTTTTTCTTCTCATATTGTCATTAAAATGATACTAAAACATATTCAAAATGTAGTTTAGGTCATTTTCAGTTTTTATTTTTCATATGGAAGTCCTGCTGACTATTGGTTTCCCCTGTTTATGTTGGGTCATTTTTCAAGTTAGGTCTAAATTGTCACTGGTGAGTTTCTTATATGGCCGCAGGCGCATTTAAAACATTACTTTTTACATATTTTAGATAACGCTAAATCCTACAACATATTTCAAATTCAGTTTTAACCATTTTGAATCCTTAACACTTTATCACACTTTTGTACCCTAATTTCACAAAACACACCTGTGCATCTTCTGGCTATTTTTGCAATGCTTCCTTTAGCTTTAAACACTCAGCATTTTTTAGAGTCAATACAGTAAGTCATCGGCTCGTGGACATATTTCCTTTTTTTATTGCATTTTTTTGAATGCAAATTTTCATTTTTTCTGAGAATCTCTTGAAAAACCTTTAAAAAATTGCGTAACATGGTGTTTTTTTTTACAAACCCTGTGGACCTTATGAGCAATCAGCCTAGACCCTTTTTTCTTGGGCTTAACCACAATCCATGACATCATCACTTTGGTCACACGCGGTCGTTTTTGACCACCACCCATGCTCAATTCCTCCCACCTACCTCAAAGGGCAGCTATTTTGTTTATCTTTTTTTTTGACATTCGAAATTTTCCCCTCTCACTCACTGAAAATTTTTAAAAGATCGTATCGAGATTTGAACCCGAGACCACTGTATCAGAGGTCAAGCTACCTAAAACCACCACCAGCGAGGATTGGTGTGCCAGATTTTGCAATTCTAATCCTTCACATTTACGCATAAATCGCTACTGCTATGTGATCAGCAGGCACTTAATAAAATGAATAGCTCCCTCTCTGGAACGGTTCCACAACCTATGCTCGGGAGCAGGAGGGGGTGTCAAAATCTCAAACTTTTGCATTAGGGTCACCCGTAATCTTAAACCGCACCCCATGGATGTTTGTTTTTGCATGAAAAAGGATTGTAAAATGTCAATGGCAATTGCATTAAATAATTTGGGCAATCAAAGAAAGGGGTTTTGGCAAGGCCGAAAACTCTGAAGACGGCCAGTGCTAACAAAAGGATATCTGTATTTTGGTCATTTTGGACAGACAGATGCCCTTTGTTGCACTAACCCTTGATTGATCCTCTTTGGGCAAAAATAAAGAAAATTACATTGTTTATATTTTGTAGCTTTGTTTCGTATTTGGTTGTTGAAATTTTCCTTAAAGTGACAGGAGGAGATTTTTTTAGGATACAAATTTTCTCAAATTTCCACTGGATCGGTTGTAGACCACCTACCGTAATGTTTCTGAAGGTTTATTGGACAACCGTGCAAAAAGAAAACCGCAAACCTTGTTTTTGAATTGCCTGCTTAATTCGTAATCTTTCCCATAGAAAACCGTGCTTGACTTTCTGTCGGGCACGACGAAACGACTAAATCAGCATTCTTATTAGGCATAAACTACTACTACTACTAACCAAAGTTTTAATCCGTTTTGTCCGTCAACGGGGGTGGCCGGATCACCTCAACATTTGCAGCAACCGCCCTGACTCCTTCCAGTCCATTTCACCCCGCTTCAATGCATCCTCCGTCCTCACCCAACCCTCCTACTCTCCCTTCCCTTTCCTCCTCCACTGTTTCTTCTTCATGTCGTCTTTGGATGTCCCCTCCTCCTCAAACCGCTCACCTCGAACTCAACGCATTTCTTAACACATGCTCTCTCCTTCCTCAGCCAATGCCCATACCAACGTACACTATTCGCCTTCGCCACCCAGTCCACCGCCTCTTCCAACCCAAAGCTGCAAATCAAGTACTCAGTCTTCATCTGTCCATCAACTTCACACACACCACACCTTGCTCTCAATCATTCTCTCTCTGTCCTCCGCAAAATCCCCATCTCATTTCGCTCATACACCACGTCTCACTCCCATACCGCAATAACTGATCTCACACAGCTCCTTAGGGACGCACCATTTGGCTTCAAGTTGGGGGGGTGGAAGTTTTCTTACAAAAAAAAACTTCAAACCCCACCATGATCAAAAAAAAAAACTTTCCCTTCCCCACTTTCCATTAAAAAACAACTTTACTACTTACCCCACCTTTACGAAAACACGTCCCAAGTAGGCCAAAAAAAAATCCACCAGCTTATGACTTGAATAAAAAAAAAAACTTGCCTCCAAAGCAACTAAAACCAACTTGCCCTCAACCCAAACTTCCAAAACCCCCTTGAAGTCATGTGGGCTCCCTTATAGACAACCATTCCTTTCATCTTCAAAGATAATTTTTCCCCAGCAACACTCCCCCCATTCCCTAAACTTCACCCACCCCTCTCACTCTCCAGCTGGTCACCTCACTCACATCCACCCCCCCAAAACCTTATCCCCTAGTATGGTGACCTCTTCACTGACTTCCCCCCCATCACAAACCACTTTTCCTCCTGTTCCACCATCGCTCCAGCTCCCTTCTCACATCTCTACAACCTTCTACACACAACTCTCTGTTGCCACCAGGGGTCACTCTCTTCATGCTTTGTGGGCATCTCCCATTGGATCCATTTCCCACATTGCTCACCCACAACTGAATTTGCTTTTACTCTCTTTCCCAACACTACCTTCCACATGGGTCTACTTACTCAATACCACCTCCCTCCTCATGACTCTCTGCCCTCTCTCTCTCGCCCACTCACCAGCACTTTTGTCTTTCCAAGGTTTACCTTAGACCCCTTATCTCGAAACTTACTTCCATTCCCAAAACTTCTCCCTCAGTCCCGCCATGTCTCACTCATTAAACCAAGTCAACCGCATACAACATCTCACTCAGCAAACCTCTCTTTTGGGCACGCATCTCTGACCCACATCATCACAATTGCCAAAATCAATGCGGACGTACAGCACCTTGTGCACACCCACCTTGACCTCAAACTCCTCGGAAAAATCAGACCCCACTCTAACCCTCGTTTTGACTCCTTCATACAAACTCATTACTGCTCTAACCACTACTTTGGTACTCTCTCTTCCTCATCGCCCACTCATCACTTTCCTAGGTACCCATCAAATCTCTCTCTCAGTCTATACAAAAACACATATACAGCTTCGTCCCTTTTTTTTTTTTAAAAATATTTCGGTTTTTTTGTTTTTTAAATTGCGTTAAAATAAAACACTGCATCTATTGTTCCCTTCCCTGGCATAAACCCAAATTGCTCCTCATCCATTTCCACTATCTTCCAAATCCTATTCGCTTCTCGCAGAAACCCGCGCCACAATCTCAATTGCAGCTCTAACAACTTCACACCCTATATGCACCACACCTCATTGCATCCCCTTTCCCTTTAAAAATTGGAATTACCACACTCACTGCCCACTTCCACCGGCCAGCCTACCCCATCCAACACTCTCTGACACAACTCCATCATCACCCTCAATCCCTATATCCCACTCGCTAATCATCCGCAACTCACCTCTGAGGGTCCCAAACCGCCTTTCTTTTTTCATTTCTCTTAGTGCCTTCACCACTACTTCCGCCTGACCCTCTTAACTGGCCCTTCCACCACATCTCCTCTACCTTCTGATCCCACTCATGCTCCCTCCTTCATGATTCTCTCCATAAGCTCTTCCAGACTCTGCCTCTATCTTCCTCACTGAAATTCAACTTTCCATCACTTCCGCTGCATACTCTTCCCCCTTCAACATCTCTTTCATCCTTTTCATGCCTTCACTATCTTTATTACCTTGTTTGGAATCTCTCTCAACTCACTCAGCTCCAACATTCGCTGCCTCCTCCTTCATAGCATTCGCAACCACTTTCTTTGCTCGCTTCTTTAGCCTCTTATAGCTTACCTTATTCTCTTCTGTACCATTTTTCTCATATCCTTAAAGCCTCCTTCTTCTCGCTATCGCCTCCCTCACCTCAGTCCTTCCCACCACCCTGTATCTCTCCTAGTCTCTCCTACCTTTTGTTTTCCCACACACTTCATCACGTGCCTGTAACACCCCTTCTTAAAGCACCCCCACAAGTCCTGAACACATCAGTCCCCCACAAGCTCCCCTACTCTCATTCAAAATTCTTTCTTGTCTCTGCTTCTTTCAGCTTCCATACTTTCCTCGCTCTCATGCACTACCTTCCTCACTACCTTTTTCCACCTTCCTCTTAGCCACCTCTGCAACACCAACCGGTGTTGTGCAATTCTTCCAGGAATCCCTTACATTCTTCAGATAGTTCCTCTGCCCTTACCCACTAGCCAAATCATCTCTGTCTCATTCCCTCCTGACTAGTATTCACTTTCCTTTTTTCCTCTTTCTTTAACATGTATTTGCAACGCACATCTCTTTCTCATCACAAAAACTCCAACAACATTCTACCTTCCAGATTCCTCTCTTCAAACCCATTTCCTCCATGACACCTTCGAAACGCTTCGATCCTTTTCCCCCACATGCCCGTTAAAATCACCAAAAAGAAGGCGTAATTGGCTTTATTCACTTCAGGTGTAACCTAATACATCGGTAAGCTTCAAATATGTAAAACACATGGTTCGAAAAAATTGGGTGCGCTTCTTCCTGGAAATCTCCTCCTGTCTCTTTAAGCTAACAAATGAAATGTCAGTGTAGCTGTTTAGAGTACTTTCAGACTTGAATTAGGTTTTGCAAGTGCCCCCCCCAAAAAATGCCAAATAAGTAAAAAAATTGCCTTTTTTTTTTACTTGCTTTGCTAACAATCAGATTTTATATCATACATATGTGATGTGATCTGGGAAAACCCTCCACATGTCGCACAGGACGGTTTTTTAAAAATAAAGAAAATAGCTTAAACTCTGTGTTATATTGTACTTTATTTTTGTGTCAGATTGTGTAAGGCATACTTCTGACGTGTTATCAAAGAAAAAGAGTAAACAGTTATGGAAACTTATATTTCAAATCGGCGTGATAGTAAAACTATATAAATTTCCCACCATGTGGCTGGTTTGCCGATCGCATCACATATAGTCCCCAAATGGCAATTGGTCGGATGGTCAAGATATGTTGCACATGGTCTATTTTGGTTGTCTAAAGGGAAACGTGTGTTCTTATAACAAATATTCAACTAAACATATCGACACCATTATCCATAATGATGGTTTCTGGCAAATTGATTTCAATCTTGAACCTCTTGTCATCCTATTCAACTTTTAACCTTTCGTTGTCATCCTTGAGCATTAGATCTAACATTTTTAAAACTTCACACCCAAATTACTTTTAGGATTTCATTTTTGACTGTCACCTTCAGACCACTGGACCATGAGGGCATGTGGCGAGTTGATACAAGACTGCCTCATGACTCAAAGGTCCTGGTTTGAGTCTTGCTTGCGCCAATGTGTTGTGCAACTTGGGTAAGGCACTATACCTCAATGCCTCTCTTAACCCAGCGTGCAAATGGGGAAGATGTTAGACTATGTCCATTGAGGCCCCCGCCAAACGGTATGAGTATTCCGGTGGGCATTGTAGGCAGCTGACAATTCTAGTGGCAGCGGAAAAGAAATGTAAGTGATTTGATACATTGTGAAAAGGCGCTATATAAATATCGACATTTAAGATATGTCTAGATCTCTCGGCATAGTAATTCACATGCAGTCTCCATGTCAAAACTCCTTGCTTTTTATGGGTGCGAAAGGATTAAGATCAGATGGTTGTAGGGGGGATATACATGAAGAGGTAAATAGTAAAATTAGTTTATCAAAGTGAAAAACACAGTATAAACTGAGTTATCAAAAACACTTCAAAAATTGTGATTGGGAAAAGCATTTTTTGAAAAAAAAATCAGTGCCCCAGTTCAACTGTTTGGAAATCACTTCCAAAATCAGTTTACTTTAAAAAAACAAGTTATCGGGGATACCATTTGGTGAAAATCAAAAGTCTGAACACAAAATTTTTTTTATAAGCTGAAAATAGAACAGGAAAAATATCTTCCACACAATTAGAAAGCAGGAAATCCTGTAATAGGAGGAAAACTAGAATCTCTGAGGTTAAAGGGCCATGGTCCTATCGCTAATAGCCTTTTTTCCCAGAAACCCAGATTTTACTGGAAGTGATAAAATTTTGGTATCTGAAAAAGTTACTATTTTTCTCATTTACCCTGTGAAATCTTAGGGCTAAAGAATGTTTGGTTTGGATGTAATGAGTGAAAATGTGCCCATTTTGGTCAAACAATATTAATTTTACACAGTACTCTATGGGGATTACAAAATCACATTTTTAGTTCTCGCATTGAAATGGGTTGAAATATCGGTGCAAAACTTTACAGATGGGGTTTTGGGGTGAAGGCCATTCTATCAAGATGAAAGTTCATATATTTAAATTGGGTCATTCCCCTTTAACCATACCAACAATGACATTTTTGTGTCATCTGACATAGGGATTGCTTTGGTAGTGTTTGTATGTCTGTGTTAAAAATGTTGACCCAAATGTTAACCCTAAACATAATTGCTCGCTGTTTCCACATACGTGCATACATTTTCATGGCACTTGCATTATGGTCCTTGGGTAATGCTGCACAAGTTATCCCCCAAGAGTGGGGTTAAAACGAGCGTAACCAGACCTGACCCGATTTCTGTATCAGCTTGGGGGATGATTAATGTGCGTCTTGCTGCGAAGGCCTACATGGTTGGGGTCCAGGGCCGCTTTAGGGCCCCTGGTGGGGTCCAGGGGCAAAGCCCCAGCGGGGGTCCAGGGGGAAGAGCCCCCTGAAGCTCCTGGGTTTTGCCATAATCTTAGAAGGTAAAAAAGTAGTGTTTCAGAGCACAAATTTCAAGGCTCAAGAGGTTTCCCGATTCCAGTACCAGCTTGTGGATGATTAAAGTGCGAGCATCTTGCCGCGAAGCCTACACGGGTGGGGTCCATGGGCCCACCTTAGGGCGTTGGAATTTGTCATCTTAAAAGGTAAACAAGTAGTGTTTCAGAGCACAAAGTTCACAATAAATTCGCTTGACGCTACAATAAATCTTTCCTTTTTCATCTTCTCCCTTCTCCTTCCCTTTTTCTTTTTTCTTCTTTTTCCTCTTTTCCTTTTCCCATTCTTTTTTCTCCTCTCTTTCCCTTCTTCCTCTTTTTTTCTCCTTCCCATTTTTTTGCTCCCCTTCCCATTTTTTTTGGGGGGGGGGGGGTAGCTTTCTCTCGGCCCCTTCTGGTTACGCCACTGGGTCAAGTCATCTAGTGGTCATTAGAGGTCATGGCCCAAAAATGGTCAGAGTTATCAAATTGCTTGGTATTTCCAAATGTTTTGTTGGTGACCTTAGTGAACTTGTGTGACCTTTGTCCCCATTCACAATCCCTGACAGCAGATGGTAGATTCTATCATTTTTAATGTAAACCTTTTATCTATTGACTTTTGTGTCACACTGGTTATGAGAGACAACAACATGCATTTTTCATTTTCTGCAATTTGTAAAGATGGCGAAACATGAAAATCAGCCGATTTTCGGCTGTTAGAGGTCCTTCCACCCCCTGGGGTCCCCTTCAAAAAGCCAGGTATGGATACGCTGGTGTTTCTTGTACCAAATAAACATTTCTCAGCTTAATCCTTTCAGATGGGGTTCTTTTTGACAGAAAGCTTTTCGTCAGAGTAAAAATCAGGGCTTTTGATTTTAAGGGATATCTCGTAGGTGAAATCTCTCATTGCACCTTATCAAGCTTTCATCTTGAATGAATGACCATGACCAAAAACCCATGTTTATTCTCGAGTTTTCCACTGATATTTCAATCCATTGTGCGGTGAGAACCAAAAATGTGATTCTGTAAGGGATGCACCTTTAGACTTCCAGGGGGTGGAAATTTGTGTACTGTTTAAAAGCACTAGCAGTGATTTGCTAAATAAGAAAGTCGAAAAAATAATCAAAAATCGGATTTGTGCAGATCTATTAACAGGTGTAGGTAGCTAACATATCCTACATATTCCAAAACTGAAAGCGACCTAATATGGACAGAATTGGGTATATCAGTCATCATTGTCCTTACAAACACTTCCTGTAACAATTCAATGGGCATTCTTATCTTTGAACACTGCTGTTCGTTTCAGTGTCAAAAATAGCGTATGCATTTCTTCTGACTTATCCTTCACTTTTAAGCTATTTCTGCAAAGTTGTTTTTTTTTAACTCTTTCGGGTGAATCACTGATAGTCTTTAATATTGATCAACCACATGGGCACATTTTGCTCATAACATTCAAACCAAGCAGTTTTAGCACTAAGATGTCACACTTGGGGTAAATGAGAAAAATTTGCTTTTCTTTATACACAACAATTTTGAACACTTAGGTAAAATCCGGGTATAGAGCTATTTAGGTGGAGTGGCATGGTCTAATGGTTAGAGAGCTTGCCTTTAGACCTATGCGTCCCCAATTCAAAATCGCAGTGGATGCGACTTACTGGATTTAAATTCACTAGTTCTATGTAATCAATTCTGGATTTGATTTGTATCAGAGATATTGATTAAAACCAGAATTACCACTCTCCTCATGGTTCACTTGATATGGGCAAATGAATCAAATGCTCAAATTTGCACCCACTGTGTGTGTTGGTCAATGTTACTGTAGCAACTTGTCACCGGCCGTCATTCGCTGCAGCCAACGGTAAAGTGGCTTTGTCTCTGTCATTGTTCCTAGATAATGCATAACTATACAGAACAACGAAGGAGGTATCATCACTATGATACCTCCTTGGAGCAACAGATTTATGCCCATTTAATCCAGGCTATATCTGCATACCCTCTCATTATGTCCTTCCCCTTGGGGGGGGGGCACTCCCATCTCAGAGGTGAGACGTATGTAAGGCTGTAAAGACCCCCATTTTCAGCATTGCTGTCACCCAAAGACTCCATATATTTTGAAAATGTCACCCAAAGACCCTATTTTTTAATTTTGCCATTGTCACCCAAAGACCCCTATTTTTTTTGAGAAAATTTTAAAAATTTCACCCAAAGACCCTTATTTTGGGTGAAATTTGTGCAAAATTTTCTAAAAGACCCCATTTTGGGGGGAAAATTTTGCAAATTTGTCACCCAAAAACCCCTATTTTGGGGGCATTTTGGCTGTCTCTCACCCAAAGACCCCTATTTTTTGGAGTGCGCGAGCCTTACGCCTATATCCATTTCATATGTGATTGCCCCCCTGTGTCCTACATGTAAAATAATTTCAACCCTACAAGGTGTTAAAGACACTATCAGTGATCCACCCAAAAGAGTCAAAATATTTGAAATTTGAAGAAATTTCTTATAAGTGAAGGATACATCTGTAGAATTTGTATACATTATCTTTTCCAACTGAAAAAAAAACTGATAGAAATGAAAGAAAATGGTAGTGTTCAAAGATCTGAATCGCCATTCAATTACATGTTGTAGTAATTGTCCGTACGGACAGTAATGATTAAAATATCCAATTTTGCCTTCATTAGGTTGTTTTTGGTAAATTGGTTGTATCATTTGCCTGGGATGTTAGGATACTTGTTACAGAAATGCAAAAATCTGATTTTTGCTGATTTATTTTTGAATTTCCTGTTTTAGCAAATCACTGATAGTGCCTTTAATCACTGCATGTCAATTCTAAAAGAAATCACTGTCAACAGGCCTTCCTATAGACTAATCTGATGACAGCTCTTTCAGCGGTATCCTGGCAATCAAAATGGGGTGTCTCGAGTCCGGTCGGGGTTTCATAGACTGACTTGCTACATGCACATTCTAATTGCAATAACTAATACTGCAATTCACTCATTGGTTGCTACAAGGGATATTTGGTCCTCTGCCGCTAGAAAACCAAATATGTTAAAGACACAATCAGTGATTCATCCGAAAGAGTCAAAATATTTGAAATTTGCAGGATTAGCTTAAAAGTGAAGATTAAGTCTGTAGAATTCCCATAGGGTACTTTTTCCAACTGAAGAATCAACAGAAATGGAAGAAAATGGCAGTGTTCAAAGATATGACTCTCCATTCAGTGTCACGTGTTGTAGTAAGTGTCCGTACGGACAGTAATGACTAATATATCAGATTTTGTCCTAAGGCTGCTTCTGGCCTTATCATTTGCAGGATATGTTAGGGTGCCTGTACTTGTTACAGACATGCAAAAAACAGATATTTGATGATTTTTTTTATTTTCTGATTTAGCAAATCACTGATAGTGCCTTTAACTGCTCGACAGATTTTTGTGTGTAATTTTTCCATATTTACACAGGTGGTTCTCAAACCATATCTTTCCCCTTGTCGCGATAAGAAAATGTTTATCATTCACACATGTACCACTTTAGAATGCAAGGATGACAGAATTGCTCCTCCCTTTTGACCTCATATGGGCCTTGGTTCAGTGCTAATACTGACCACGTTTGGTGGTCGGAACATCTGCATTTGATTTGTCACAGAAAAACAAATTGATTTTCATAATGCTCCTTTAATAACCTCTTCCCCTAATCAGTATGCCACATATAAACCTTGGGCCAGTGGTTCTTCTGACCAAATTTGGCTACAATTGGTCCGAGCATTTGGGCAGGAGATAACAAATGACAAAACTTTAACCAAAAGGACTGGACATACATACACGTACACATACATACAAAAATACAGCAAGTAAACTTGCGTGATCCACCTGGCAAGATGGCAGTATACACAAGGTGGTTAGTTGGCACAGTTGACCTTTGACCTTGGTATGTGACCTTTGACCTCAACAACATATGAAGCAACCCGTATTGCACCTTCGACCCAAGTTAGGTTGTAATCGGACTTCAACTTTTCAAAGACGACCAGAAAAACAAAAACTAACCAAACTGGAACATGACCTCAGTTGACCTTTGACCTTGGTCCATGACCTTTGACATCATCCACATATGAAGGAACCCCTATTGCACCTTCACCCCAAGTGTGGTTTAAATCGGACTTAAACTTTTCGAAGGAGACGCGAAAAACAAAAACCTAACCAAACTGGAACACACATACATACACATACATACGGACATGCGCACCCTCGCAATATCTCCCTCTCCTTTTCAAGCCAGGGGGATAAAAATAGTGATTTCTTATTTTTGCTGTCTGCCTATAATCCTGGGAAAAAAGACTGGAACACTTTGTCCGATTTAAGAAAAAATTTAGCATGTGTGGTCGAGTGGAAAAGCGCAGGACTCGTGATCAATAGTCCACATCAAAATCATGAGTTCAAGCCCCACTCTGATCAATGTATCTGTGTCCCTAGGCAAGACACTTAATCTCTATTACCTTGTCAACCCAAGCAAAATTTAGGGAGCTGTTATGGGAATAAGCCCTGATAGACTTGTGTGCTTGTAAGGCATGTCTTTGAGCAGCCACCTAGATGAGGCGAAAAGATTTCCTGAAGGCAGCGTAATAATAATGGCAACAGCGCCTTGAGACTGTTTACAGTGATTAATCGCTATATAAAAACTGGTTATTATTATTATTATTCATGTTGATCTGAGTCAGCAGCTGAGTTGTCAGCAGCCTTGCCTGGTTGGTACATCTATCATTGATCGATGGAGTGGAGAAGAACATGGTAAAGAAGAAGTTCTGTTTTCCAAACTCTGGAGACAAAGAAATAGCCGCCATTTTCCATTTCAAGGTCAAGATTAACATTTGAACTATTAAAAGTTGCAAAATTGAATTGTCATACACGAAAACATATAATTAGACACACTTTAAATCTCTAACATAGGTGGCAATTTGACCTTGACCTGAAAGTGCATTGACTCTTTGGAGCATTTGGGCCATAGTGTGCCTCATTTGAATCGATCTATAGCAAACTAGACATTGTTTGATTCCGTATGATAAGATGAGTAATTATGACCTTCATATTATGCAATGTGCAGTTTCAATTTTTACCCCTCGTCTTAACTTTGTTTTTGGCCCCTTCCCCGCACAATCTGGCCGGAACATTGAAGGGCGGCAAGCCCTGAAGTCAGAAAACCTTCAACAATCGCTCATGTAACCCGCCCGACAGCCTTCAAAGTCTTGTCTCCAGCGTTTGTGGTCATTGGCGGATCTACAGGCTTTCTTCTACTTATATCGCTATAATATTGGACCAGTGTAGCACTAATTTTTCCATGATTGTAGGCTCTTAGTGAACATAATAGGCAAGCAGGGTGAGGTTTAAAATCACAAAAGTGCAATGGTCCCACTGTGACAACTCAAAATGTTGTCAAAATTAATAAACAACATCACAGTGGCGTACAGGCGGGGGGGGGGGGGGGGCCAGGGGGGCAGGTTGCCCCCCTGACTACTTTGGCCGGGAAAAAAATTTGCAAAAATCATGGCAAATCAGCAGTTTTTTAGGGGCCGCTCTGACCGGGAAAAATATGCCTTTTGACCCCCCCTAGAGGGAAAATTTCCCAAACTGGGAACTTGCCCCTCAGAGCGGGCATGCCCGCGTAAACCCACTGATCTTGTCTCACCGATAAAATCTACAATAATTGCAGATGTAAAATATGACCTCATTACCTAATTTTGACTCAATTTGCATAAACTGGTGTTCCATATAGTTGGTCATTATCCTTTTGGTATCATAAAATGCCAAAAGCAGAACCTCTGAAGGTTGTGGGGGTCATTAGTCAAGACCATACAATCTAATTATCCTTAACCCCGCCTGTGACAATGACCCCCTGAGAGAGACAAGTTCTAGTAGTGCTAATGGCAATATGTGGTTTATTGCATAGCCTATTTATTGTTTAAATTTGGTCTTTTTATCGCCCATTTATTATCCGCTGCAGTTGATTTATCCAAATAAGCTATTTTGTAATTAAAATTGGGAATCCCAGAGTGGAACTTAACGACTGGAGCTGGAAATGCTACGTTATGTCCTGCATGATGAAATAGTGTCTCACCTCAAGAAAATACCCCTCTAACTTGACATTGCCTGAACGCAATAAACAACTAATGGATGAGCTAGATATGTACATGGCGCTAATTCCGCATTCCTTCGCCCCGGCGGCTATTTTCACATTGGAAGACCGGTTCCAGCAGCCGTTGAATTGTTTATCCGTGATCCCGAGAGTATGTTATTCTAAAATTCAAAATTCTGTCGGTTTAGGGAGGGGACGGTGGTTCGGGGGGGGGGGGGGGGGGGGGGGGGGGGGGGATATGAAGTCGCGGCGTGTGATTTCAATGATTAAAGCATCACACCTTTTTAGAACACCTTGAGTTGGTCCCAGGGAACAAGAAAACTTGTGGAGAATTCCCAGGGGTGGCAGATGGCGGCCATCCTTGATTTTCAAAATGGCCGCCATTGGTAATTTGCAAATCATAACTCGAGTTGTGAATGTGCTTAGGAAGGACGCTAGTTTTGGGGGCCGAAACTTTATGTTAAACCCCTGGATCGGATAAAATGAACATTATGACCGGCAGCCATTTGTTTTTCAAATGCTGCCATTACCATGTTGTTGTAATTTTCAGGGCAGAAATTTTAGTCGTGCTTTCATAGCAAATTTAAGTTTAGTGGCACAGTCTCCGCTGTACAGTCAAGGGTAAATAAGATGTTTTGGCTTTGTTGAGAGTAAATAGTAAATCTTCCTCTAAAATCTTCCATTTAAATCTCCATTCCATCTTTATAATTTGTATTTCAAAATGGCTGCGCATTTGACACTGTAAAAGTCACTTTTTGTGTAATTGATTTCCAATACAAGATTCATAAGGGCATTTATGCTGAGACCTAAATGCTATGGTGGCCTTTGGCTTGCCACGAGTCAGCGAGATCAACACGGTCAGGCAATGTATTTACTCTTGCTTTTAATTGCCGGTGTAGAAGTTTTCATAGTCTGTGGCCGACCATAGTCCACCTAACCACAGTAAGCATAGGCACTTGATCAGTTGACTCTTCGCACATTATGCATTGTCGTCTTGGAGCCCCGGATTATAATCTTCCCTTTACATCGTTGTAAAACGTCCGGGCTCCACAGACACACGAATAAAGCGTGAAACGAATGTGGCCTGAAGAGTCAACGATCCTACCTTCTCCCGTTGTAGTTGGGAGTATGAGTCCGGATGACGATATCTCCTGTCTCACTCACATTAAACGCCAGTACTTTCAATCAAGCTCACGATTTATGCTTGAGCACGAATCGCAGTGTGGTCACTGACGCCGAGAAGGTAAATGCACTATAGTGTCCTTGTTCATAATCGTAGCTGTAGTGGAATGGCCAAGTGAGATTCTGGGCTTACAACATAACAAACATCCTATTAAACTTGGTTAAAGAATACAAAACCTGTCCTATTTACATAGAACAAATCATGATTATACTCAGCCAACGACTGTAGCGCAGTCTATTTTGTATGAGTCCATTAAAACTTGCCTGTAGGGGTAGTCCCTGATTGTTGTTAATTTGATGTGAGTAGTGTATTTGTATGAGTCTTAAAAGTGGCACTGTGGAATTGTTCTTGTATATGGCAAGTACAACGAATGTTGATATATCAAGAACAGGTGTCACCTATAACCATTTGCATGATTGCCTATGTCATAGCAGATTAGATAGGTATATGTGCGCCCAAAAATACAGGGAAACATATAATGATCACGCTGTAAAAGGCACTGCGGTGTGTTAATTGGTATGAGTCACCAGAGTCCGGCACCTTCCACTTTGTGTGACGTCTTGTTTTACCACAATGTTAAAGTTTTCCTTTCTCACTGTCGTCATCATCTGGCTTTTATGAGGTACTGTTAAAAAATGACTCATAAAACTCGTTTTTAGCTGGTAGCTGGGACTCATCTGGAGTTAAAATACATTTTTGTACAGTTATTTGGCCATTAGAGTCCCAACTGCCATTTAAACAATGTTTTTTTGCGGTTTACAGGTGGGAATTGGTTAGGGAGGATCCACTCTTTCTGCATTGTTGCATTCATCTGACTCGATGAAGGGCATCCCACAAGTTCGGTACAGAATAGTCCATTCTTTCCACATTTGCATAAATAATTTATTGCACATCCAAGCTTTGGCACAATCACACTTCACCATATGAATTACTGCATCTGGAAAGGAGGCAAAGATGCATCACTAGGCTTGAATTTGCTATTACCATAAAGCCTACCCGTAGTAAGTGGGCTGGGGTAACTTGCAGATTAGGTACACTCTCATTGTACCAAACATGAGTGGTATTGGCTCCGCATTATAGCTGTTAAAAGTGCAGTCTCTATTCTGAGGCCTACCGACCCTCTGATTGTTGCCTGTTTCTTTTGGCCTTGTAAACTCCACACAATCGGAAATTTGAATTAGGTCATTTATAGTCTCACCACCAGCATCCAGAGAGAATCCACACAAAAGCTCATTCTCCATGTCTAACTCTAAACAACATTTGAAAATGCCACAATCTGTATTGAGAATTTATTCACCATACACAACTGTCCTTTCTACTAGCCATCTGCGCTAAAACCCGCTGAATAGATACATTTTGTCCGCAGAGTATATAAGAGACCATATGGCCCCTATTACAATTCCTCTGTATGCTCAGAAGGCTGGCATTTCTTCCCCCCTTTTCCCATGCACTATCATGGGAAGATGTCACTGGGAGATTTGCGCTGGCAAAGGAAAGCTGACGTTTTGGAAGGCTTGAACCTAATTTGGCCAGATGTTCCAAAGTATATGTCCTTTCAACAGCTTGGAGTGGCAGAAACATCATCTGAAGCAATCCTATAGCCTGGCATGCAAAAGGCATTTGGTTGTCCGTTGTATTTATCTCGTACAAAATTAACAAATGTAGCAGATGTACAATTGTAGCTGTTTTGGAAGCTGGCGAGACCTTTTATTTCTTATATGAGGATTTTGTTTTTGGTTTGCGCCAAGTTCGCAAACAACAAGAGCAAGAAACAGACAGAAAAAGGACACAATCGTATGTCTGGCCTCCTACGAAGCGCAGCACTTTTTATTAGCTAAGCCATGCGATACCCTACGGTGACGATAGGTACAAGACATTAAAATCGCAGGTTGTCGGCGACCCAATTACTACAACAGAGGTGGGACTTAGTGGATGACAAATTCAAGCCTGATGACATTTAACCTCTGTTCCATAGCTGCAATAATTCATTTGGTGAAATGATGTGCCAAGTCTTGATGTGCCCACATTAGCAAATGTATAATGGACTAACTGTAGCAGAACTTACTGTGTTTCCATCGAGTCGATGAATTCAGAATTTGACCTAACCATGTCAGTCACCAGGGCCCATCCTGGCAGATTAGGACGACAACCGTGATTTAGAACCTTAACATATGTCATGACGTGATAAACAAAGAAAAAAGAACACAACGAAGTGGATTGTGGTGACTTGCTCATGATGAATCCATATTTCTGGGGCTCATACCATTACAACACTCCACATTGGCACTTTTAAGAGAGTTTCAATATGCTCACTTTGCTGTTTGGTGGGGTCACATTCTGCCTATCTGGTCTGTTATAGGAGCTCCTGCCAAGTGAATTATAATGTGAGCTTGTTCTTATTTTGGGATTATAGATAAACGTCAATTAAACAACTACCGCAATGGCATTTTTTTTAAGGATCTCGTACCAAAATAGACTCTCAGCATCCAGCTCTAATACAACACTCACAGGCTATCCGTCTACAGGAAGCTTTTAAATGTACTCATCCAAAATAGACTTCTCTACAATTCTACCTTCTACAGTGTGCGATATGGGTTGTTCTATGCTGTGCAATGTTTGTTATCTTGTTTAGCCTCGTTTACCAATGGGGGGGTGGGGGTGGGGGTGCAGTGGCACCCCTTAAACTTTCCTCGGTGCGTTAAAACGACATAGTCTTTCCAAATGCTTCAGAATTGTTTTCCTCATTCTTTTTTTTCATAATTTATTTTTTTTTGTTGGTAAAGGTAGCACCTTCACCGGGGTTAGGGTATGCCGTCAAAATCAATGTGTGTGTGTGTGTGTGTTTGTGGGGGGGGGGGGTTTTGCACCCAAGATAATGTATGGTACACTTTATAATGGACAACAATATTTCTTATTGTGTAGCTCTATACAGCTTTATGTCAATGCCCAACTATTCAATTTCCACCCTTTAAGTGAAAACGCGCATGATAATTCCATATTCTAGCCTTTATAAAAGTGCAGAAAGGGTTTTCGCTCTTATTTTTGTGGATATGACGTGACATTTGCAGACTTGGATATTTATTACATCAGGTGTGATGCCATACTTGTGGTTTGTTCATACTTATTTTGTAGAATTGAAGACGATGACCATAGCTACCCCCTGTACAAAACATAAGGCAGGGGGGTGGCAAAACAATCTTGATAAGATGGGTAACAAGAGTCATAATGGGCTGCCATTTTGAAATACAGTAATACCAAGAATGGATTGAAAGAATCATTTTTATTTACTCTTACCAATAGGAAACATCCTTGATTAGGCATCTTGACGAGTTAATGGAGATGTGGCAGCCGAATTAACATTTATATGAACTGCACCACTAAATTACTGGCGGAAACTGTACAATAAACAGGGTAATTTGTCACCATTTTGAAAACAAAATGGCTGCCATCGTACTGTTCCGCTCTAATCTAGGCTTTATCTCCTTTCCCGATAGTTTAGGTGTTTTAACTAAAGTTTTGGGGCACTCAAAACTACTTTCTAGGCACATTCAATCACAACTCGAGTTATGATTTGAAAAATACTACCAAAATGGCAGCCATTTTGAAAACTAACGGGCTTCCCCAGTCCCCTTGACTAATTCCTACGGTTACCGAATCGGAGGAAAATTACGTAAATGTTAAATGTGAGACTGTCACCATTTTAAATTTGTAGGAAACTCACCACTAAATTACTGATGAAACTGTACAATAAACATGGTAATTGTCGTGCCATTTTAAAACAAAATCTAGCTTTATGCTTTCCCAGAGAGGTGTAAGATTGTTTAACATGAAGTTTTGGCACAAAACACTTACGAGTCACATTCACAACTCGAGTTTAATGATTTAAAATATACCAAAATTGCAGTCCATTTTGAAAACCAAGATGGCCGCCATCTGCACCCGGGAATTCGCCATCAAAACTTTTCTTGTTCTCTGGGACCTACTTAAGTTATCTAAATAGGTGTGATGCTTAATGCTTTAATCATTGAAATCACACGTGAGTCCACAGTCCCCTTGACTATGTTGACACTAGATCATTTTCCGACTTACCATTCACAGGTAAGAGCTTACTAGCCGCGCCAATGGCAACCGTGTAAGATCTTTCAAAATTTTGAAAAATTGGGGGCGGCTCTTCAAAAAATGTGCTAATATTGCTTTAAAGACCGTATGTAAATCATTGCATTGCAACTCATTGTATTGGGCCTTATTGGATTTTTGTGCAAATGAATGAAACAAAACAAGCTCATGTGTGCACCCGTTGGTTTACACACTTTAAACTGTCATGTAATCAATCCATCACTAAAGCCTGTTTCACATCAACTTGCTGAAAATACAGTAATCCTTTTCTTGGTGCATTAGGTATAGGTTGTTAGATTCATTGCTAAATTATGAAATATGAAAGCATAGTCTCTTTCATTGATTTTTAGTTTTTCTTTTTCTGTAAATACACACACCTAATGGTGTATTCAATATTGTATGAAATTCATATAAATGGTCTCCCAAAACATAAGTCTCCCCCCCCCCCACCCCCCACGGGGAAACTCCGTCTCACGCCCCCCCCCCCGATGACCAACAGTCATTACAAATTCACTTTGATGGGTATATATATTTCTTCCCCCATGAAATAATTATTGTTTACAGGAAACATTTTCAATGTACTACAGTTCATCATTTGTTGAAAGGTACTGCCTTTTTTCTAACAAAGCTTTTTGTAAAAATGATTTTTTTCAAAACAGAACCAAAAAGTTCACTTTTCAACTTTTTGGCACTTTGTTTTTATTGCAACTATAATTTGAATGTAACGCTCTTTACTGTGTCCTTAAAGGAGAACCGTACAACGAATACCATTAAACAATAAGCACTATCCATAATTATGACCACATATCGAGTGGTTTCATAGAAAAAGGGTTATATAGACCCTATACAATGAATTAAAACATCTAGTCTGACGATGTGCTATTTAAAATCGCGCTAGTGTATAACGTGTTATGCGATAACGACCGGCCCACGTTTAGTCATACATGTCCATAGGAAATACACATTATGAGCATCATGCGTGAAGTTGTATATGACGCTACTGTGCCGTCCGTATCGCTACACAAATACATATCCCATCTATAGTAGCGCGAATTTCAAATAGCGCAGTGTCAACAAATGCTTTTAATTTTCGTTTTTTTGGTTCTTATAATTCCGTTTTCCCCCCATGACCATTGTTTTTTTTATAACGTATATTGTGAAAGTTATTTTTATACAGGTTCTCCTTGGTAATGCATAAACAATTTGAAATGCACTGCCAATTAGTCCGCTGTGTATCCCGATTACAAATGTCTTTCGTAATGATGCGGGCAGAAGTGATACGTATGGGTCATGAAATAAAAAGATAATGGCTTTATAATTGATCATGATTTGTAGTCATGAAAAGATAACCTATTTAACTGAATGCTGTAGGATGAACTGATGAATGATTGATGAATGGCAAATTTTGCAAAAATCAAGGTGATTTCTCTTGCAATGGGCCGTTTAACTGAGTTAGAACCAGCGAGATGCACTGCAATGCACTTCTGGAGAATGGGTTTCTGGTAAGAGAATTGGCAAGGAGAATGCAGTGTACACACCAAAAGCTCTCCGAAACGTCATTTTATGGCAAGTAATGCAAACCGCCCACGCCAGGGTACAGCTGCATTTTCTGTCAGAATGAGGGTATAGAAACTACTTGACTGCCCATCAAGATCTTCTGACCTGAATGCAATCGAGATTTTGTGGGATAAACTCAAAACAGCAACAGACAAAAATGTTGACAATGAACAACTTAGCAGGGGCAGATCCTGAAATTCATTAGGGGGGGCGCCCGTCACTATTCGCTTTTAAAATTCTGAAGAGCGGGGGGGGGGGGGGGGGGGGGGAGGACGTCTAAAAATTTTCAAGCACCAATGGAGCACCAAACATCACAACAAAGAAGATTACCCACCTACTCTTCAGAATTTCAAACCAAGTGAAACAAATCGTGACACAATTTGAAAATTTTACAAATTGTGTCGCCAAGGGCGCCCACAAAAGGTCATTTTCCTAGATATACGGCAAAAGGCACTTTTCCACATCTACAAGGCGCCCAGCACCCTTTGGTTGCGCCCCCCCCCTAAATCCGCGTATAATTAGCAGATTTGCCACAACTTCTCACCAGGGCATGGAACAGGATCGACCAAAGGCTGATCAGTAACCTTATTCTATGCGACGTCGCTGCTTAGCTGTCATTGACAAGGATGGTGGACACACCCGTTATTGATTAACTGACACTTAATTTAAATTCAAATAACGGCAATTTTATTTAAATTTAGAAGGGAAATGAATCGTTATGTTAAATGAAACATTTTGAAACATGCGCTCAACTAAACTGAAGCAGACTTAAAGTAATGAACTTTTGTAAACATGTTGGCACTTTAGAAAGTTGAAAAGTGCAACTTTTTTGGTCTGTTTTGAAAAAATCATTTTTACACAAATGCTTGTTGGTAGAAAAAGGCATTACCTTTCAACAAATGGTGAACTGTATTACATGGAATAATGTTTCCTGTAAACAATAAATTACATGATGAGAAGAAATATACCCATCAAAGTGAGTTTTGTCATGACAAAGTCTGGTCATCCCAGAGGGGTTTTTTGGGACCGTTTATATCTATTGTCACTAGATACAATTATTACAATTACAGAATTCACTTCCAATAAGTTAAAACTATATTTTTTGATATAACAAAACATTTAGATGTCATGGGCATATTGCCACTTTTTGTTATATAAGCCGCTTTTCAGAGGTGTCCTTCTTGGCTATGATCCACGTCAATTACAGTATATGACCATGGTATACTAACAGATGTCTGTCGTGCAAGAGTTACCAGACATATTTTACTGAGCGTGTAATTACATGTTGAAAAATATATTTAGGAATGCTAAAATGTTCACATCTTTATAATTTTGTATGATTTTTAAGAAAACTATGTATCATCCATAGGTAGGAAAATTGGATTTTGGGTTAAGTAAATAATTAAAAATTGTTTTGTTGGGATTTTTTGTTGTTACACAGTCGAGGAACTCGACTGTGTTTTTCTTCTGTACGGTTTCTTTCTTCTTCTTCTTTCTGTCAACATGCTAATATCACAGACATGGAACATCCCATATTAACCAAACTGGTCACAAGGACAAGTACATGCACAGAAACTTTCAACATGACCCGATTGGTGTCAAAGGTCACGATAGGGTCACAGGGGTCAACAACGTTAACCATGCAAAAAATCTAAAATTAGCTCAAATCTCAAAACTAATGCTGTCATCTTGTAGGACTTGATCAACACTACAAAAAGTTATTATGACTTTGTCATATGACACATGATTAGGGGTCAGGAGCAAGAAGTGATACAGGGTTATGGGTTCAGAAAATAAAAGATAATGCTTATGAATGTGCAGGTGTAGGTCATGAAAAGAGAAGCTAAATTTAAATGAATGCTTTAGGAATGGACTGATTTATAATGGCCAAAGTTTGCAAGAAATCAATGTGATTTCTCTTGCAATGGGTCGTTTAATGCGTTAGAACGAGCGAGAGCACTGCATGCACTTATGGAGAAGGGTTCGGTAAAAGAGATGCAAGGAGAAGCAGTGTACACCAAAAGCTATACGAAACTTCATTTTATGCAAGATAATGCAAAAACGCCCCCCCTGCCCACGGTTACAGCTGCATTTCTGCAGAATGAGGGTATTATAGGAAAAATCTTGACTGGCCAATAAGATCTCCTGACCTGAATGCAATCGAGTTTTGTGGGATAAACTCAAAACAGAAACAGACCAAACATGTTGACAAGACACAACATTAGCAGATTTGCCCAACTTCTCACCAGGCTGGAACAGGATAGACAAAAGGCTGATCAGTAACCTTATGTATGCGACGTCGCTGTTAGCTGTCATTGACAAGATGGTGGACCCACACCCGATATTGATTAATTGACACTTAATTTAAATTCAAAGATGGCAATTTTATTTAATTTAGAAGATTCAAATAACGGCAATTTTATTTAAATTTAGAAGGGAAGGAATGTTTTGTTTAAATGAAACCATTTTGAACCATGCGCTCAACTAAACTGAAAGCAGGAGGACTAAGTAATGAACTTTTGTAAACATGCTGGCACTTTAGGATAGTTGAAAGTGCCAGCTGTATTTTGTCTGTTTAAAAATCATTTTTACACAAATTGTTGTTGGTAGAAAAAAAGGCAGTACCTTCAACAATGGGGAACTGGATTACAGGAAGAATTGTTCCTGTAAACAATAATTTTACTTGATGAGAAGAAATATACCCATCAAAGTGAGTTTTGTCATGACAAAGTCTGGTCATCCCAGAGGAGTTTTTGGGGACCGTTTATATCTATGTCACTAGATACAATTATTACAATACAGAATTCCTTCAATAAGTTAAAACTATATTTTTTGATATAACAAAATTTAGATTCATGGGCATATATTATGCCACTTTTGTTATATAAGCCGCTTTTCAGAGTGTCCTTCGTGGCCTGATCCCGTCAATAAGTATAGACCATGGTTATACTAACAGATGTTTGTCGTGCAAGAGTTACCAGACATATTTTACTGGGCGTGTAACTACATTTGAAAAATTTATTAGGAAGCTAAATGTTCACATCTTTATAATTTTGTATGATTTTTAAGAAAACTATGTATCATCATAGGTAAGGAAAATTGGATTTTGGTTAAGTAACAATAATTAAAAATTGTTTTTGTTGGGATTTTTGTTGTTTCTTATTTTTTTTTTAATTTTCAAAACATTCACCATGCTAAAATTAAACAAAATATACCAATTCCTTCAATTTGCTTTCAATGACAGACTAGAAACTGGGAAGAACATTTAAAAACAATTTTACACATAAAGAGTGCAATAATAGCCTACAGACATTAGAGCTATTATGCTTATAATGCTCTAAAATAAAAGAGAACAATTGTATGGGGGCAAAAAACAGCGGGTGATTGTAACTAACAGAGGGGGAGCAGTTCCATTTCCTAAAAATCCAAAATTTGGTCGAAGGGAAGGCCAATTTAGCGTAGCATCAGTGAAGTCCGAGGGAAAACATTTATTTTCTTACGCGATTTTGGGTTTTACTTATACCTTTATCATTAACAACTCGAGCTCAGAAATTGATTTTTTTTTTTAAATCCAGATTTTTTTAAATTTATGGCCCAAAAATCCAGAAATTTCCAGAAAAGTTACACTCAGAGAGTACCCGAGGGATTACAAAATCACATTGCTAGCTCTCACATTAAAAACGGATTGACATTAGTACGAAACTTGTGCAGATGGGTTTTGGAGTGAAAGCCAATCTATCAAGAGAAAACTTTATCACCCTTATTTTATGTTCTAAAATCAAGATAGCTGCATAGGGTAAAGTGGGGTAATATGGACCCCTCAAGCAAGATCGTAATTTTCAAAGATGTATTTTATTCTTTAATAACTTTTCATTATCAATTGATAGTTTTGGTTCATGGGTTAGGTACAGGACCAAAAGTTATTCATTCATCTCTAACCAAATAAAAGATACAGGTTTTTCAACTTTTTTGGCAAAGGGTCCATATTACCCATGCGTTGGCAATATGGACCACCCCGTTATTGAGGGAATAGAGGCCGGGTGATATGGACATTCATTATGGTCCATATTGCCCCGTCCCATAAGTTTTTTTTACAGGGGAATATAGGTTGTCCATATTACCCCAGACCACAATACCACAATGTATTCCAGCCATTTTTAAATTAGATGTGAGCTTCTAGGAAATTTATACATGTATAGATACATGGGTTAAGTCAGTACTACATGTGGCCATGGTAACAACCTCCAAATCGAGGCTCAAGAGAAAATAGGGATGTTTTAAAACGTCAATGACATAATAAGAAACGTGGTTGAAAATTTCTAAAGTAAATTTTTCCTTTGACTTTTCGGACACTCCCTCCGTTAATAACCAAATTACAGTAGTTGAATGATGTTCTTTCAAGTACCAATAGAAGGGTCACTCCTATGACCCCTAGTTCAAAGTTATAAGGGGGGGTCCATAATGCCCCGGGGGACCATAATGCCCCGCTTTACCCTGTTTGCGGTTTTACTGGTAAAATCAATTACCATATAGGAGTGATTTTGTCTATTGTTTTCTACAAAATCATGATCATTATCAGAAGCTATAAGCTGTGGAAATCACACACCAACTAAATGAAATCTATACATATGACCAAGAAAAATAACACCTGCACGCATACGTATGTGGAGTCATTTTTGCCGAATAACCCTATGCAATGAGCTTAATTTTTGGCTTTAATTTTTTAGTTGTAAATCAATCATTCATTCATTTATGAATGATTGATTTGTAACTTAAGACAAAAATCAATCATTCATTCATTTATGAATGATTTTGAGTCCTTCTCCCTAGACACATACAAATGATCAGTTTCTTTGGGGGTTTGAGCAGGGGGTGAGCCTCCCGGTTATGCCACTGAACAGTGGTAGCCGCTACTTCAGGCATCAAACAAGAGCACCAATGGTGCTCTAGCTCAGCAGGTCATTAATATGGGCATTTGGTTAACAGTTCTTCTGACCTAGTCTGGTGATTATAGCAATTGCATTTACAGTATACAAATATAGACTGCTCATGTGGGAGATGGTGAAAAATATTGCCCCGAGATGATCTTGAGACCAAGGGCCTACTATTTCAGTCTCGGGAAAATTGCAGGCCCTTGGTCTTAAGATCATCAAGGAATGCCCCTTTAATTGGCCCACATGACCTTTGACCCAAATCTGTGAAATCCCGTATGCGCCTTGGGTCAGCGGTTCTTCTGACCAAGTCCAGTGATAATAGCAATTGATTTGTGGATTTGTAGATTTTCAAAGAATGCCCCTTTAATTGGCTCATGTGACCTTTGACCCATATCTGTTAACACCCCATGCCTTGAGTCAGTGATTCTTCTGACCAAGTCTAGTGAATGCCCCTTTAATCTGCCCACATAACCTTTTGACCCAAATCGGTAAATGCCACATGGGCCTTGGGTCAGTGGTTCTTCTGAGCACATTTGGTGATTATAGCAATTGATTTGTGGCACAAGAAGGAATTTATTGATTTTCAAAGAATGCCCCTTTAATCAGCCCACATGACCTTTGACCCAAACCTGTAAACATCACGTATGGGCTTTGGGTCAGTGGTTCTTCTGACCAATTTTCACTGCAATCGGCCCAAGCATTTGTGTCCACCAGAACTTGGGTCCATCCCGCGGGTTCTAAGTTAGCCATGCACTATTGGTGTTCGAGTATGTGGGTTATTGTTCTGGGTATCTATCATTGTTACGTGTGTTCCGCTTTATTCCGTAGAGTACATGCACGTGTGAGGTTAGTGACTCGAATCTCAATACTCATTGGTCAATTCGACCCTGCGTGTTCAAAGTTTCGAGCCCGCGCATTAACATACGTATTGGCGGTGCAAGCCAACAATACAAGACGCATTTTGGCAAGTGTTAACAGATAGACAGACAGATAGAGTCAACACATTGCCATAACAATGCCATAACAATAGCTCTGCATACTACGTGTGATGAGCTAAAAATTATTGTTTTGCACTTACCCCCAAAATCACTAAAAAATGCATCGCGGTCCACTAGTGTCACATGCTGTTGTGGTTTGTGAATGGTAGGCCTCCTATGACCTTGAAATGTGACCTTTGACCTCAAAACAAAATCAGGATTTCCATGCATGAACCAAGTTTCATTTCAATTGAACTTCAACTTTTCAATTGAGGTCAATTTTACATTTTAGCCATATTTTAAAACTTGACCTCACATAACCTTTGACCTTGATATGTGGTGACCTTTGACCTTGATATTGACCTTTGACCTCATCAATAAATAAGGGTTTCTGTTATATACACTTTGAGTGTGTATTTTGTAGTGAAAAAATTAAGACACTAGCTGACCTTTCAAGAAAAGTTATTCAATGATGCATCTTCAACATCTGAAGTGGAGGGTGTTGAATGTCAACACTGGCTTTTTTTTGGGGGGTCAAAATGTGTCAAAAATGTACAATTATTATTTTCATTGGACGGTTCTGCACTTATTACTTTTCTAATGTGCTCATAATTGTATTGATGGAAAGTTCTACTATGTGAATTTGATTGACTAAAAGATGGACAGTAAAAAATGTCTTGCTTTTAGAGTTATAGACCCTCCTAGGGTCTGTGGTATAAACGACTGGTAATGGAGACTAATATCCCTCTGAGTCAACCTCTGAGTCCAGCGGTCAGTGTTATTTGAATTTTGTTTATCGGTGTCAAGTTTGGTTCGTATGAGGGCGTATGGGCGGCCATTGGGGTCAAAGGTGGCAGCGCCTATTAAGGACGGAGCAAGGGTGCAGGGATGGCCACCTGATATTTTTTAGGATTTAGGTTTTTTTATGTTGTTTTTGTAGTACCATGATGCACGGTTGGTGAGTGCACTTCCAAATAAATAAATAAGTTTGATTTTATGTTAATTGACCCTACTGGGTGCCCTGAATCCCGAAGACGAGCCAAGACTGTGGAACGTCTATTAGAGTTATACCCCCCCCCCCCGCCAATTGGGCGCCGAATGAACAAAGTGGAATATTTAGGCCTCATTAACTCTAAAAGGAAACTACAACCGTTGTGATGCAATTTTTAATTGTACAAACCGCATCTTACCTCTCGGTAGTGATTTTCAAAGTTGTGGGATGTCCATTACAAATCTGTTGACCCCCTCTCATACCAGGCTGTCCTTTGCATCGGGTAGTGCTTTTGATGGGCGACCCCCTAATTTCCAATTACTCTGGCAGAAAATGAAAAAGGATTTTCATAACTTTCAATGCCTCTTAAGGCACCATCAGTAATCCTCCTGAAAGAGTCAATATTCCTTTGTTTCAAGAATATTAAAATTGAAGGCTAAGGTCTGTATAATTCTATAAGTAATTTTTTGCCACCGAAAAGGAAGAAAACAAGCAGTTTTCAAAGATATGAATCTCATCCATTCATTCGATTGTAGAATGTCCGTATGGAACATTAATGCCTAAAATATCTGATTTTGTCCTACATTAGTTGGCTTTTGTTTTCCTTATATCTTTAAGGGTATATTAGGGATAACCTGCACTTAGAGACCAGTTTAACAATCAATGTTTGTAACTGTTTTCGGGGGCCTGGGATCTAATCGGTCAGAGGACTGACTGTAACACACTGGGCAATTGTAGCTGTTAAGAGTTTTAATACTATGGACATAACGATTCGTTGGAATGGATTCGCAGGCAACAAAATAAGTTGACGTAGGATGTTCATGTCGAAGACGTGCAAAAATCTGATTTTTTGATGTTTTTAATTTTCTAATTTTACTTTTTTTATTTTTCGGATAGTGCCTTTAAGCAAAAAAAATTTTTACTACGTTATTCGGGCACATCTCGAATTTGACATGGAATGCCCTGCAGCGTTTGGGCAAGGAATACAAAAACAGTCACCAATGCAAATGATAGAAAGATCAAGATTCAATTTATTCAGCATAACATATCGTACGTGACAAGAAAATATATAAACAGTAATATATATAATACATAAAGTATCAATGTAGACTGTAACTACTAAGACGAACTGGTGAGGTATATGAGTATGTAGGACCAGTAATGGACAGCCCGATAGGGCTTATGGTTTTTGCTGGCCCTGTAAACCAGACAAGTAAAATATACTCAATATTAATAATGATTCAAGTAAGGGGTGATATCTAGAAAATTTACAAAGGTAAAATATACATAACAAAAAACATAGCACAAACAACAAAAACAACAATCTATCTAAGCCTAAACACTAACGGGAATACGGGATATGGGAATATGGACAAACGGAGAGACTTTTCATCAGACATGTCTTGCTGAGTTATGTTAATACTATTTCATAATGAGGAGTCCAGCGTAGAAGAGGTAGAGGTGAAGAAAAGGTAAGGAATAGAGATAGAAATGGATGAAGAAATGTGAGAGAAATAAGGACTTGGGGAGAAATTTTCAAAATAATTGTACTGGTGAATGAAAGTTTTTTTTCAATTGAGCTTTAAAAGTAATTTTTGTTTGTAATTGTGGTGATAGATTCTGGGAGACCATTCCAAAGTTTTTGCGGCCGCGATACTGAATAAGTGCTTTTCAGAGTAAAATTTTTTGGGAGGGGAAGATGAAGTTTGTCGGTTTGTCTGGTGGTATAAGCTTGGTAAAATAATTGCTGAAGATCGGAGGTAAATGATTGTTGTGATAGTTAAACATGAAGAGTGCTGTTTGAAGTTGGTTGCGGTGCTCTAATTAAAGTGTTTTCAGTGAGTGAAAATGCAAAGTGTGAGTTCTGGGGGGTGCGTTTGTTATAGTGCAATGGCCCCTTTCTGGGTGAGGTTATTAGTTTGAGGAGTCGTGAATGATAGTTGGACGCCAGATGATGTTACAGTGGCTAAGGTATGGGAGAACTAGTGTGTTTAAAGTGATTTTAAGGTGTATCTGAAGTGGTTGTTAAACTCTGTAGATTGTATCAATTGCGTGAGACCCTTTGGTAGTGACAGAGCTTGATGTGTTCATTCCATGTTGTTGTCGGTCGATTGTGTGCCAAAATTTGATTGAGAATGCCTTTAATCCACCCACATTCCCTTTGACCTAATCGTGTAAATCTCTTATGGGCCCATACCCATACTGACCAAATTTGGTGATATCGTAGCATTTGATTTGGGAAAACGAATGACCTCTCACCACAATATCAGTACACCACATAACCCTTGGGCATTGGTTCTTGTGATCAAGTTTGACTGCGGAGCTTCAATTGGCTGAGCATTTGGCAGGAGATACAAAACAGTCACCCACCAAATGGAATATACACACTGCACAGGGAATCTGCTATCAAAATCTCCAGCCCTTTTAGGCTGGGGGGGGGGGGAGAAATAAAAAGCTTTCCCTGTAAATGTCCCGATTTCTGATATTGCCCAACATGACCTGTACACTTGACCTCAACACGAACATTATTGATTCTTCGTTTATTGAATGGTGTGTGAACCACGATCAGGTTGTTTAGAGTATATTTTGAGACGCCCTTACGGTAAATTTCAATTTGCAGGAGACGTATGACAACTTCTATATAACTTTATTTTTTACACTATTTTGCCATTTTTCCAACATTAAAATTAGCTGAATTAATGTAAATCAGAGATAAGTATCTACATTAATAAAATTCATTTTTTTTATTCTTACATTTCACAAGCTTATCCCTTTAATGAGGTGTTTACAGAGTTGTTACTTAATGACCTAGAGCATACCCAAAAGCATTAAGGTAGCACCCCATAAAGAATGGTGTTAAATGTGATAAATTATTATATTTATTTGCATTACAAAATTTCAGTTATTTGATATACAAAGACGTGGTGAACTTAAAGTTGTTTTAGTTCAGTTAATATCAAAGGCTGGTATTCTGAAAGGGAGACTAACTTTAGACGCAGGTTTAAACCAGGGTTAGTCATTTTTTCCTTTCAACATATTCGAAAAGTGTGCTGTAACAGGTGAGAAATTCCATGAGGAATTTTCTCACCCGTTTACAGCACACTTTTTAGAAGTCTATTTGACAAGAAAAAGGTCCCCTCTTGTAGGACTAACCCTGGTTTAAACCCAGGTCTAAAGTTAGTCTCCCTTTCAGAATACCATGTTTATGGCTTATATGGCATGAACCGTTGATGTGCTGAATGATGCTGCAATACACTTATTTGCTGTCCTGATACCTTCCCTGATCAGTGGCGTACTGAGGCAGTCGATCCAGAGGGGGCAAAAATTTCCAAGTCGTCCCGCCAGAGGGGCAAAATTGTTATGTCATCCCGATGAATTGCTCCAATTAAGTTTGAATTTGACGAAATGCGCGCATAGCGCGAAAATCGCAACATTTACTTTGATTTTGCCCAAATTTATATGCATATTTTGGTCCCTATTATATCGTCCCTTTTTTTCGAGCCAGAGAGGCAACTTATCCCCATGTCAAACCAAGCCCCTTTCGGTACGACCCTGTCCTGATCACATGAAGTTTCGTAATTTTTTGATGGCCCAAACAGTGGAACACAATCACTCAGTGAATAGCGAACAAGATTGTACTTTCATCACCCCTAAGATTTATTGAAATGAAGTGATCCATATTTTACTGTAGATCCAATTCCTTGGACATTTAGGCTACGTAGCCTATAGGACAATGTGGACAAAGAAAATATTAAAACATATCTGAAAATTAACTTTTGCTAGAATCACTTCCACTTTTATGGAAACTGAAATTCGTTAGTCCGAGTGCTTGTAATCCAGATTAGGGATCTACAAAAAAAAAAAATAGAAAAGATGGCCGCGCCTGTAGCGTGCATTGTTTCCCTGGGTTTTTTTGGGCCATTTAAAGGTGCAAACAGAGATTTTGAGGCATCTATACATATAGAGTCATAAATTGATTTGATATATTATACCCTCATATATATCTGACCTTGTATTTGCAGGCATTTGTTTGGAGATGCACTACAGTTCCGCAAATCAACTGGCAGCGTGGAACACTGGACAGCACGTACAATGCGTCTAATGTATAGGCGTTCTGTAAATGAGATTGCAAGGCATTACGCTGTGCTGAAAGCTCTGTATACTGGCCCCGTTTCACAAAGACTTCGATCAATTGTAAGTTTTTTATTTATCGAGCGTTAACTCGATAAAGCGTAAGTTTGAATGTGATTGTAAGGTTCAAACTTTAACGCTTGATCGAGTTGACGCTTGATTACAATCTCGTAAATCTTTGTGAACCGGGCCCATATGTAATACGCTGGCCCTGATTCTTCTGTGGGGACTTACTGTGAGTGCACTCAATAAGCCTCCTGAGAACCTTTTTGTGGTGTGATTTATTGCACACCTCCATTTCATCCGGTTTATGGAGCTATAGTAAAAACACTCCTACAACACACCTTACCACTCCATAGGGGCCGCGTTTTACATCGTGGTTTGAAAACCCAAGTGTCCTGTATTGCTACAGGAATGTCTTAAAAGTGAAGACAAATGGTGATTTTAGTATGCTTGTATTGCAATATATGTTAAAAAACATCGGCTATTTCAATTTGCTCCATACAAAATTAGAAAGTTGCAACCATACTAGTCTTTGTACCAAAGAAGTCCTTCTCATGTTTTATGTTTTTATATTTCAAGCTTTAACATCAGTGCAAGAATCAAGGATGTTTTTCTTAAGGGGCATCTGATTGTGATATCTCTTTTTGCACCTTTAACTGCTTCATGTAGTTCAACATTTAAGGCATGTAATTTTTTCAATATGTTACCTTGTCGTAGATCTCACAACTGAATAAAAAGCCAGAAAAAATAATTACCGACAATTTACGGTGCAAGAATTACATGATCGTGTCGGCACCAATTTCGGTAGTCTCGGTCTCTCAATGTCAGCACATTACATGGATACACAAATGACAATGTTCGTCTATACAGATAGAAATTAAATGGTGACTCCCAGCTCTAACTAGGATAAATTAATACCATTATTTTAAGTGAAGGAACTAGTCCAGCTAGAGGCTGAATTCTTGCCTGCATTAAGGCATCACTGGTTTCAATTCACTGTATAGAGATAGTATTGGTTAAAAAAAATCATACCTTTATTTTCATATTTAATCAAATTTATAATTCAAAGGGAATCTTTGACCAATTTTCCCAATCTTCATGGCTTAAATACAGAAAGATAGGACTACCGTCACTCAGTGAGAAAAATTGAATGACCCATTGAACACAAAGACTATAGTAATGCTGACAGGCAGAGGGTGTTTTTAAGTCCATCCCACAATGCACCAGTTTTGGGAAATTTCACCTCAATAAGGTCATGTGATCCAACAAAAATCCTATTCTTAACACATAAAAAAACTCAATTTTAACACTCATTTTAACCCACATGAATGTCATGTGGGTTCTTAAACTTCTTGAACACATTATCTCTATAAGTACTGACATACTGATGTTTTTTTATGTACAGGAGAAATGGAAATGGTGTGCCCGCAGGTGGAGTGCCATATCTGGCGTTCGGGTCAGACGATGATGTTGCTGTGTGTGGTTGTGGGGGGGGGGGGGGGCCACTCTTCCCACACAGCAAGTACAGTACATAAAGCATGCCCCTATGACAAAAACAGGTGTTTTGAGTCAATCCCACTATGACACCAAGTTTCAGGTGGGAAATTTCACCTGAATATAGGGTCATGTGATCACATAAAAATCCTATAAAAAACCCTAACTCTAACACTCATTTTAGCCCACAAAGCGTTAGTACTTAGAGAATTTTTTGCATGATTAGAGAAATGTCTTATGGTTCTTAAACTTTTGGAACACTTTTTTATCCCTAAGTACTGACATACATGTTTAATACAATACGGTATAGGTACGTTGCTATGCATCATGGGATTGTTTCAAAACACCATCTGGTAACAAAATAAAATATGATGCAAACATATTAACCAAGATTTTAGAGTTGTTTAAAAATGTCCCAGAAACTACAACTGGAATCATAAACGATCATATTTTGACTGCTTGCACTCCAAAATTAGTAAAATACAGATTACACAGGACTCATTTTCTTTACTGTTTGCCTATTACAGAATGGCTTACTTACTAGATTTACAAATTCCAATGTCTTTTAAATCCCTCATAAACTTCTTGATTCTCACACAATCTCAACCCTTCAAGTATAGCTTCCCTAGAGGCCTTTCGTCCGTTCATTTGTCTCCAAAGTCGTAAGACTTCCATTGCCTTCAGGTTTTCGTCCCTTGTATTGGCGCGACGTTCAGCTTTCTCCACAGCTTGACGACGAAGGCCAAGATTCAGGTAGAGTTTATGTAAATCACTTGTGCCAAGCTGTGATATCACGTCGTGGATGTCTCTGTCGGAAATCGCTACTGTGGCTGCAGGGGAAAAAGGTAAAATGTATATTCTGATTAGGTGTTTCTTTGCAAATGAATAATAGAATTTACCACTCAATGTTTATACTTTCATGATTCCAGCACCTTCTGTTTTATTCATGGCTCACTAGATATATACTTGAGAAATGCTCATTCACAAATTTTAGTTGATTCCGAGCTTGCAGTTTTGTATTATGAAATTGCTTGTTTCCCATGGTCCCATAGGTCACTGTGCTGTAATTGTCTGTTTACGTACAGAAAATACAAAATTGTTATTTTTTTTACAGAAGCGACCAAAATTTGCACATAAGATTAGGTACACAGGGATTACTAATGTTAACAGTTCAGATAATATAAAAAATTTTTGAGGCAAGTCGGTGGGACAAGGTTGTGGATCATAAAATCTCCCCCTATAAAATCAATGAATGGCATTCCTTTTATATCAACTGGTAAAATAATGGACTCTTAAAACAGGGCCGTCGCAGGATTTATTTTTTTGGGAGGGGGTCCGGGATTTCAAAAAAGTGGACTTTTTTTGGTAAAAGTAGACCTAACATCCCCTAAAATGGTCCATTTTGGACTTTTTGAACATTTCATCACAAAAAAGTGGACTTTCTTGGACCTCTCAAAATTTCTCTCAATTTTACCCCCTGCACACAGGCCTGATAAAACATAATATACATTCTAAAGCTAATGCATACCATTGTTGTTTTCTTTTCTTGAGGAGGTGGTATAAGTATTTAAACAACACACTGGCAATCTTGTGATAAACTTGTAACATTCCCCTAGCAAGATCGCAGTCTGGAACAAGACCTCAGATGACCTTTGACCTTGGTCCATGACCTTTGAAGTCATCCACATATGAAGGAACCCTATTGCACCTTAACCCCAAGTCTGGTTTGAATCGGACTTCCAACTTGGTGGCAGGCACAGCTATGGGTGGCAGGCAACATAGGGGACAGTAGTAACACTTTGATATACCAGCCTTTGCGTACAATGCATGCTTTAAAAGGGGTGGTATGGGTTTAGTTTTGCTTCGCTCACCATTACACACACAGAGGTATACGTTATATAGGACTTTGATCACCAGGAGCTACCAGGAGCCAATAGGGTCTTTGGTCTTTTCCCTTCACATAAATCTGCTCCTATTGTACTAGATTCCACTGCTGTCTAGAATAGATCTCATTTATGTGTAGGTATTGAAAGGGCAACAGAAAGGGGCTACACAGGCCATGTGATCAATGCATGGGTACCACATACAGTGCATGTGACAACCATGCATTGATCATGACCTGACCATAGCTAATCCAAATGAATCCAGCCCATTTATACTAGATTCCACTGATGTCTAGAATAGCTCTCATTTATGTGAAGGTATTGAAAGAGCAAAAGAGGCGCTACACACAATCACTATCTGCCCAATTATATGGTTGGGTGCAAATCAACGATTACAGTTGTAACACTTTTTGTTACCTATTTGAAATAATGGTTGAGGTCTATGACCTTTGACACTTGTCCAAAAGTCTAAACAATGATGGAATCTAGTATAGGTTTAGTTTCTCATGTTCATCTGATTGCTTACGTTCGTATGGCTGGTACTGGACGTGGGATATCTGAGATTCCCTTACAGCTGCTTCCCTTATAACTGGTGCTGGTTGTTGGCCCGTCGTGTGTGTATTCTTCCACTCTACATGAAAATAGAAAATCAAAACATATAAAAAAAGCACCAATTTAAGTTAAATCTGAAGTATCCTTTTTTTAATAATGGCTTTCATCTTTTGAAGTGCATGCAAGTATCATCTGCATATATACCTCACATAGATTCCTAATTGGTTACAACTGTGTCACATGGCATGGAATAGTTAAAACATTCTCTGTTTAGAACCTGCCCAAGGCAGTAACATATTCCTTGGGTCAGTAAAGATATGCAATACCACTTGAATTGAGTGAAGTGTTTTGTCATAAAGAGCACTTTGGTCATGACATGCTTGTGTAACAGGTAAGAGGTAGTTCTTGCCCGAGTCTTGTGAAAACAATGTCAATATGGTTAGTGGTATTCAAAGACTGCTTACACTAAAATGCAAGATACAGATAGAGCAAAATTCTTCAGCTGAATATTTAGCATACTCTCAATCTGATAGCCTAGCGTTATTCGTATGTCAGCGTGTGTATGTAATCAACCGTCAAAGACATGGAGTTTACAATTTCAATTTGAAAGCGTTGTGTAATGAGGTATATCAAACAATAATTAAATGCTCTTGAAATTGAGGAATGCCGAAATCTAGAGCCCCCTTAGGTGCAGGACATAACACGGTCTCTGTCGAGCGGGCAAATTTTCCTGGTTGGGTGAAAATTTCCAGTGAGCATGGCAAATAAGCACTTGTCACTTTCAATCCCGGCCCTGGGGGTCCCGGGACATCCGGGTATATCCGGGACATAGCCTGGCATGTACAAAAACAGTATTGCCCCCAAGGCTGGATGTTAGCGGGGAGTTCGCCGGGAATGTACATTAGCTTGTCCCGCCCTGCAGGGACAATCCTTGTGATCTGGACTTAAGCCGGGAGGACAAAAATTTTCCCGCACGCCTGGACATAAACGGGACTTTAACGCATTTGTCACACCATATAAAACAGGCTATCAGTGAGCATTATCGCCCATCAAATCTGTAGTAATCCCATTTTTAGTAGCTATACCATTGCAGTACCGAGCGCTCCATGTAGTGAAGGCAAGCCGCAAGCTTACAAGACGCACACACGCACGTCGTCGCACGGTGAGAAACTAATCCGAGGATCGATATTTTCAACGTAAAATCGAAGAAAAACATCAAATATCAACAGGACATGTTTAAAAAAATATTATCAACTGAATCACAAGAAACATTACAATAGAAGTTTGTCTGATCCTCAGTTAATTCATACAATCACCTTAGGTAGTGAAAGTCTATTTGATATTTCTGTAAAAGCCAGGAATATGTATTTCATGGATTTTTTAAACCAAAACCTACTAAACCAAGGTTTGTTTATCAAACATTAATACTTACGATGTGTGAAATTTCGGCTCGGTTCTAACACTCCGGCGATCCAAAAAGTAGTATGACTTTTTTTTTTTAAGCTAGACCTGGTGGTAGCATAGCCGGGACCGAGCTGGGATTGTACAGAGTTTAAAGCAGCACTCCACGCCCCCACTGGCCGAGACTATAACGGATTGTCAAAAAATTCTGGGGATGGCAACCCCCCCCCCCCAGCCCATGTACGCTATGCTTGTGTGTTGTGATGTCATTTGTGGCCTATTTTGGCCTCAATTCATTAGGGAGGCTCTCTACATGGAGTCACCAGATCTAACATTATGCCGATCAATGTGGGTACATACCACAGCGATAGGCAATGCGGAAAGGAAAGTGCTTTCTAGGTGGTGAAGACTTTGTTGCAAGTGCCACGCCAAAATCAAGGTTCTTAATTTTAGGGCTGCAGACGTTGCACTTAAGGTTAAAGGGGCCATTTTGTGGTCAACAGCCTCGTCCCGCGACTTACCTAAACGAGGCATCAATGATGCAGTAAACCAGCAATGGGATGGTAGGGGGAATGCATTAGTGTGGGTAGATATGTAGGGTCATTTAAGGTCAATTGACAATAGCCCAAGGGTCTTGGCCAGTGGTTATCTTGAGCAAGTTGGTGGCCTCTTCAACTTAAGTTGGAAGAATGTTTTGATATGTTGGGGTTCAAAGGTCAAGTAGGGTCATTGGAGGCCAAAGGGCATACTGGGCAAAAGATGGGCATTCTGATCATACCGAAGAGTTCTGACCGGTGGTTTCTTTAATAGGTTTTAGTTTACATAGGCGGGTCCTTGGATTTGGCTATCACCCTGTGTTTTGCAATCACCTGGATTGAAGACCCTCGGGTTTTGCGGTTAATTTGACCTTGAACGATCCCTGATGTCCTTGTCATGAGCTATAAATTTTCGTCATCACCAATTCGCCCCACCCACCAAGTTTCGCATGGATACTAAAGTTTACCCATTGACTCCCTGTGACCCGTTGAATGACCCTGAGACCGTGATGCCACAAAAAAGTGGTACGGCGAAACTTACCACCTACCAAAACTTCAGATCATACTTCAAAGAACGGCCAAGTACCCGATAACGACCCGGATGACCTTTGAATCCAAAAGGCCCCCCGAAAACTAACCACAAAACTCGTACGGCGAAACTCTACACCACACCAAAAACTATATCATACATGAAAGCACGGCCAAGCTACCGAAAATGACCCCTGACTGACCTTGACCCAAATGACCCCTCGAAAACGTGGACCACAAATTGTACGGCAAAACTACCCACCATACCAAACCTTCGTATCCAAGATCAAAGGCACAGCCAGGTATCTGAATAACGACCCCTGGATGACCTATGACCCCACGTAATGTTACAACAAAAATGTATCGGTGAAATTTACCACATACTTAAACTCAGATCCAGACGTCAAAGCATGGCCAAGTATCCCAATAACGACCCCTGCAATGACATTTGAAGAGCTGCTAACATTGGATTTTTGGAATCAGGGAGATTGATCTTGGAATTCAGGGAGATTGATCTTGGAATCAGGGAGCTTGATTAGAAGCAGGGAGATTTTTTTTTTTTTTAATGTAGTGAGCAGTTAAGGGTAACACCTAGGTCCTAAGAGGATACGCCAAAGGCTACTGTCTAAAGATTCAATTGAAAGCTCCACATTAAGAACGTCAAAGGAAAAACGTCGTCCATTTGGATTTTGTTAAAAGAATGACATGAAAGTTGACATAAAAGTCAACTTGAAAAAGTTCGTAACTTGAAAACGTAGCCACCTACATAGTTATGAACTGCAGTCATGAGATAGAGCTCTTTAAGGTAGGATTATCGGCTACGGCCTTCATGGCCAGATCTTGTTGAAAATTCTCATTGAAATGTGGTAATGTGAAAGAAAACATGTGTGCCAACTTATAATTTTTTCATAAGGTCGTTTAGAGGACGTCACCATAATGTGTTTTAAATTACCATAGACTTTGTACTGGGCTGATTTTGGCAGGTATGAATAAGACCAAAATGGGACAATTTTGAAACCTACACCTTTATTGTCAATTACTTATCAGTATTAAGAGTTATTAGAGTGGGTTTTATTTTTAATGGTTAAAAGAAATATCAAAATCCATACAATTTTTTCTTTTTATGTGTGTCATCAAAAACAAAGGACAGGTGGGCGCAACCAACACTTTTTGTTGACAGTGTTTCTAGATATACTGAAGTATCCACTTTTCGTAAGTTTTACTAGAAGAAACTACAACTCCCGTTGTGATGAATTAAAGGTCATTACATAGTATTATGCCGCTTACGCTTTGCCGCTAGATGAGCAACTTACGTTCCCTACGCAATCATGTCAGAATCCCTAGCGGTGAACCATGCGGCAAAGCGTCAAGCCGATAAATCATCTCCCTGCCGCTCGGACGGCCGCTTTGGGAAAAGCGGCAGAGCGCATTGAGTTGACTTGACTTCAACTTTGGAGCGGTGACGTAGAGAAGTAGTTCGAGCGGTCTAAGCGCGCTTGACTACAACTAGCTCAATCTACAAGGGCGTACACCAAGCGGCTTGCTCGTAGCGACAAGTCGGCATGAAACGATGTAATGACCTAAGGGGTCTATGAAGGGAACAATCAAATTAGAAAAATCTACGTTAGATTTTGAAGATTGAATGTTTCTATTTGAATAGTAGGTGTTTTAATATTTTCCTAAATTATTTTTCCCTAAAATAATTTCTCTAAAAAATTAAACCACTTGATTAAAAAAGCCAACATGAGATTTTAGGTTTTTGTTTATACAACATCCCTGGAGTGTCAGCTTAAAAAGTACCTTCCATTTAGGATGGGAAAAATGATTATTGTAAAATTAGGGAATTTTAAAAAAATAAATAAAAAAAACGAGACGCCTCATTGCGTCTTGAAACTGCAAAAAATTGCGGAGGCGAGTTCAAGACTTCAATAGTCAAGCTTTGATTAAATTGAGGGTAGTTTATCCGTTTAGTTCCGTTCCTCGTGGGTGTTTGATTTATGGTATTTTTCTGGAAACACCTTTATTCGATGATCCTCACCTTAAAATAAAGCTTCCCAAAAAAAATTGGACAGGGCTCCGCCGTCTGACAGCCCCATTTAAGGAAAATGTCAGAGGAACTAGTCCATATGAAAAGGGGGGGGGATTTTAAAAAAATATTGAAATGAATAATGTTAAGTAAAAGTCAACTTTAAGGCCTTCATAACTTGAAACGGAGCCATCTACACATATGAACTGCATCATGAGATAGAGCTCTTTAAAATAACGCTTCCCAAAAAAATGACAGGGCTCCGCCGTCTGACAGCCCCGTTTAGGGAAATGTCAGTGGAACAAAGTTCCCCCCAAACCAGGCCACTAAAATAATTATAACCTTAACACTTGCCATAATAGCAATAATGGAGCAAATTCAAAACGGCAAACAGCAAATCACAAAACAGGTTCATTATCTTGGAGGCCATTACCTTTGCACCACTGGAGTTAATTTGTTAACATTTAAGGAATAGACAGATGCCATAGCTTTAAAGATTGCTTTAACAATATTGCTGTGATGGTCCATCGAAGTTGGGAGAAAAACGAGTCAGAATAGAGAGGGAGTTTACCGGTTAAGTGCCTATCAGTTGACAATCACGGTATAACAAGTAACGATCTTGCCGAATTTGGCGCTTCAACGGAAATGCAATTGCCAACTAACTGTTTGTAATCGGGTTACCCGGCTTTGCATAAATATCATCTTGAACATAAAATGTGTTTGTACTTACCTATGTTATGTTTAATCCAAAAAAAGCAGTTGAATATCCCAAAGAGCCCAAACGAGATGCACTGTGGGAGCTGCCATTTACCTTTTCTTTTAGATCAGCGATAATATGATTCCTCTGTAATTGAGCACGAGTAATTGGGGCCGGGTTTAGCGGGGTATATGGCGAAGTCGCTCCACTCACGTACAAGAAAGTCTTGGTAAACGGGGGATTCCCTGTTCCGTAAACGTCGGAAAACCAATTTCTAGGAGAATCACTGAAAACTGTTAATTTACTTTTCATGACGGCGGGTATTTGGTGAAAATTTATTCAGCCAATAAAATAATATTGAAAAATAAGTTGTAGGGTTTGCTGACATGTAGGCCTAAACGTGTAGTGAATTTCTAAACGTTGACCCGTCCGTTTGTGGAAAACGTTGAACGTTCACAGCCACTAGTCAAAACCATTTGAACAGATTGTTGTAGACTTAATAAACCTCTAGGCCTTAATCACTTTGTAAAGCTATTATCCTTTTTTGCCTAACAATGTGTTACTTTATTTCTAATGGATTATAGTTTTGATGTAAAACAACACCATTTTCACAGACCTCTGAATGACCTTGGACCCAAAATGACCCGTCCCAAATCGTGATCACAAAAATCGTACGGCGAAATCCTACCACCACACCAAAATTCATATATCCGTTAATATGTTAAAGGACGGCGAACGCATAGCCGGACAACACACAAAGTTTATTTGTTTAGGAATAAGATTTTGACCGAGGGGTCAAAGGTCACCATAGGGTCACTAGGTAAAAAGGGCACATGGTCAACAGTAGGTCACCTGCGCATACCAGTAAATGTCCTGGACCAGGCGTTCCTTTAGTTCGTCATAGCATTTGTAGTTGCAGAAGTGTTTTATTATATATAGTGCAAAATGGGGTCAACACAGGCCAGAACAGGGTCATAGCCGCCACTCTATGTATACTCAATATGAGAATTGGGTCAGTGATTCTTTGACTATACTGTGAAGGTCATCGGCAAATGACAAAACAGGTAACATTCACACTCCAGGAATTCCCACGGCAATGCCTTACAAGCCTCTTATTGAAGCAAGCTCGAAACAATTGTAATGAGGCTCTTACAGCAATACATTTTTGACGCTTGGTTTAAAACACACATAAGGATATCAGAGGTCATGGCATACTGCGATCGCAGAGAAAATTGTAGGGTTTTACGGGTTTAAAAAAAGGTCTCTACCGGTATTAATTTTCCGTATCGTTCAGGCACTTGAGGGAATATCTCGCGATCAAAAATAGAGGAATACTAACTGACAAATTTCCCTGATTTGGTGAACGACTTTTAGGATATTCCTAGTCAAAATGTAAGGAATTTGGCAAGGTGTTCAAGGATTTCGCTTAGTATTGATATGGCTACCGCCACTTATTTCAACATTTTCCGCTTTTCAACGAACGCGGGATATTAAGGAAAAGTCGAATGTTACGGCCAATCATGTTAGCGGAGCCCGCGACACAAAAGTAATATCTAAAACCCGTCAAAAGTAAGGCAAGTGGTTTGTCGATTCATAATCGCAATAGGCATATATTAGCGCAGTGTAAGGTTATTAAAATATTCCGAGGTATGTTCCAATGCTGTCGCAAGTGAATACCCTATTTGTTTATCATATTTATAATCGAAAATTTATATCTGAATAATGAGATCTCTTAAAGTGTCTTCAAATTTCAAGGACCAATTACTAAAATTCCAGACCTGGCTTTCAACAGTCCCAAGGTGCCTTAAAACGGTTCAACGTAGGGGAACATCGTTTAGAGGAACAGCCAGCTGGGGTGTATATGCATTATCGGCAGCAATGTCCTTCAGGTCGAAAACAGCCAACAAGACTAATAATGCCCAACCAGTAAGGTTCTAGCGTACACCAAAGATATTTCTCAACCACCTCCAAAATATAACCATATACATAAACTAAAAAATCTACCACTTGCCGTCGAAAACAACAAACCAACTTTTCATCCATCCTATACCGTAAACAATATGCATAGTCAGTATAACTAAATGCCATCATGGAAAAAAAAAAGGCTTGCCTCAACAAAGACGTATCCGCGATACCAAATTGCTAAGGTACGGATTTGATTTTTGCAGTTCTAAAGTAGGCAATTTGGGTCTCTCTCTACGGACTATGCTTGAAATTCTTTGAGAATTGTTGCAAAATTACCCGAGTTATTCACGAAATCGAGTCTGAATCTCAAGTAAAACAACTTCTTTTGTGTCATCTCATTATAGTCGGGCAACTTCATCAAGGGAAATTTGTTTACACTAAATCTACAAGTCAAATGAACTCGCATTGTGTTTGACCTCAGTCCCTGGTAAGCCCCTTGGTAGATATGGTAAGCTATGATCACCATTTCATTTTCGGCTGAAGAACCCCACTAGAACGTTAATAGGTGCACCACATAAACCCAATAGCATTCAGTAAGAAAGACGAACAAGCGCGGCATCAAATGAGCCAAAACTTGACTAAAAAGATACAAAAGTTACCCAAAATGACTACCGTCACTGAAATTAAAAATATCAAAGCCCAAACGAGATTCCCAGTGTATGACTCCCACTAGGCAGCTTTTGTCAGACATGCAAAAAAACGCCCGCTAGTAGGAGAAATAGAGAGACATTAAAAAAACGCGCTCTCGTAGCAATAACATAAATTCAATGAATTGATGTAAAAAGTTGAGAGATGTAATATCATCGAACGTTAACCTTGTAAACCCCAGGTGTGCCATAATCTTACGTGCAAAATTTGGTCATGTCTGTTAGAATTCGCAATTTTGTATTTTCTGTCCAGAAAGGACAGAACATTATAGCACCAGTGGCCTATGGGAATGTCGGAAAACGCGCATTAGCTCATCCACAAAATCCGCAAAGTCGGGATCAGCGAAAAAGTTGTGAATAAGCTTTTATCAAGGATATTCTAGTTGAACATGAATAAAACAGGAAGGTGATGGAATCACGAATGCACCTTTAATTTTGTTTTAAAGGTTGCAGTATTCACGTGTTAAACAGCCTGAAAAGTGCATCATGTAGACAGTCCAACGCAAGTTACACAGATCTGGATTCGGAAGTACCACATTGACGCAGATCTGGTGCTTCGTGTAGAGAGCCCAAAAGCATTGCGGTGATTATGGTTGCATAAGTTATTGTGTAATAAATCTCTGGGACATGTCTGTCGTTGGCTTTCTGTATGTCGTCTGTAGTCTGTATGTCTGTCTGTCTGTCTGTGTCGACCGCGGTCGGGCAGCCAGATGAATTTCCTCCAAAGCAGCCTGTCAATAATGAGTTTGTGCAGTTCATTTGTTCAATGCCAGCATCGCTGAGCAATGAAGTACAGGGTAGTCTGCCTTGGTCTTCCCCGTGCTAGGGTTCTTGGGTGGGCTTCCAGAACACATAAACATGAGATGGTTCGTCTAGCCGTCTAGCACAAGGAGCAGCAAAATTCAGGCGTCGACCTCTCACTATTTCAGTCAGTTTGGGTGTCCAATCCCCAATATTACATCCCTGGGAGGGTGATCTCTCCAGTTGAGGGTTTGTACATCATTAAAAGTCTGGTATAGCATCCATCTAGCTGGCATCAAGGGTTCTGTGAGGTCCTCCTTCTGCCCCATACAGTAGAATACTTTCAACAACTGTACGAAAGAAGCTAATCTTTAGAATGTCTGGTAAGTTATATTTACAGAGAGGACGCCATCTTGATTACAAGCTTACCAGCAAGGGCTTTTCCGGAACATGAAAATCTTCCTGACTAATCCACCCAAAAACCAAGGTATTGGAAGTCCTGAACCTGGTCTAGTTAGCTCCCTTCTATTGTGGACCGAGTGAATCCGGCCTTGATGGCAAAAATTACCACTCACATTAAAAAGTATAAAAGCTGTGGAATTAAGGTATTTTGGCAGATTTTCATTGAAAACAGATGGAGAACTTTGAACATACCTAAGACTATTTGCCCTCAATTTGTTGACTTCATGATACAATCGCATCTTGAGCTTTCAACAACTCATAAATATCCATAGGCTCAGTTCTTTCTTTGTTTCACGATTTACAGGCAACGGTTCACACCATTGCCTCCGCACTTGTGGCGACTTCTTATATCTGCGACTTCACTATCTTTAGTACACCTCTGGATTTCAGCTTAGGAAGCAGACTGTCGGGCAGCCGGTAGTTGCCACAGGGGTTCTTGTTGCAGCAGGAGAATCTTTGATCAAATCGCGTTTCTGCATAGTGGTAATGTTGAGGCCTGTGTGAGGGTGATTATATACTTCATTAATAAATGTACGATTGTTTATTGGTTGAAAAACTCTATATCACATGATTAAAAATAGTTCAACTATGGGGCGAGAAATCAGTTCCATCTGTAAATAGTACCCTAAGCCACGCCCACCCATAAATAAAATGGCAATAATTGTAGCCTCGCGGACAATAGTTTAACCAGAGCCTCTATGTTCAGTAATATTTGGTATAATACCAAACGTAGTGAGGGGTAGGGCTGTATTGGGATTTATTTGGGGGGGTGCGGTATTTGAAAAAGTGGACCTTTTGGGTAATAGTGGACCTTTGTGTGAAAGTCGAGTACCTAACCCCATTTAAATGCGTCTTTTTTGGAATTTGAAAATTCATCATCAAAAGGTGACATTCATGTCAAATTTATCTAAATTGTGAACTTTTATGGAAAACTTTCAGCAAAAAAGTGGACCTTTGCCCCTTTTGTGGAATTTTTTGCACCCCCTGGTACAGGCCTGGTGAGGGGTAGACCCCTGGTCACGTACTCGAACATCTAAATGGTGGGGAAATATTCACATACAAGATACTTATATTGAAATGTATGAGGAGTGGTGATTCATATTTTTCCATCCCTACTACAGTAATATTGTAATTGCCGTTTAGATGCATGAGGATAAAAGAAATCTGTATGGTTTTGACATCTGATCTTCATTGTCTAAGTGCATTATAGAATTCAAAATGGGCAGGGATTGTGCGTAAGTTATAATAACATGTGACACATTTTAAGTTTCATGCTAGCATGTTGAGCAGGGTGTGGGAAGACTGACTTGTAGTCCAATATTGTCTGTTTTTACCAATGACATGTAAAATCTTTCTAGGACCAGGTATTTTATCAGTTTGTATTCAGTTGGCAAACATTAGAGGCTGCACATATGGCACCTGGCGAACTAGTGTGGTTTTGTGGTTTTGCAGCTAGCTAGGAACGGTTTGCTGAAATTAGACAAGGAAAGTTCACTTTTGGTGATGAGATGTTCAAAAAGTCCAATTAAGGAGAACTTAGGGGGTTAGTCCAATGTTACCAAAAAAGGTCCACTTTTTCAAAGTCACGGTAACACCTCAAAAAATAATAAATCCGCGTATGGCCCTGCACTTCCCGGCCAACAAGCAATGTACGTAATTCATTTTTCTGAATGTGAATTCAAAAGCAGTATAAATGT